>CM073770.1:114667368-114896121 GCA_037158775.1 Hetaerina titia
TATTTGAGGAATACATGTGTCTAACTAACAATCGACGGGGGGTCGTCCAATCCATTGGAGCAAACAGGTAAAGAACGCAAAATGCACTCGCAAACCGTTCTCAAAAACCCTTTCACTTCCATCTTTTCAAAAAGGATCTTTATTCTTCCTTTCCGCGCTGGTTCCTCGCGATATGAGTTATGAACTGCCCCATCGTGCCGCTTTTATCGGGTCAGTCCATAAAAAAGTGTGAGGGAAGAAAAAAATTCTCTTTTTTTTGTTGAGAAGCGTGAGAAGGAAGGGGTGGAAGGCGATAGGGAGGCAGGAGAGGGAAGAAGGTGGGGGGGCAAATCTTTACTCTATTTTTTTTCATATTTTTTTACGCGATGAAAAGGCCTTAAGGTACCTCAAAAAATGAGCGATATTTCCTCCTCCGCGACATTCATTGCAAATTAAATTTCGGGGAAAAATTTATTTTCAGCGTCCCTTTGATTTTTTCGAGCCTTAACCAACCTCACGCTTCTCCCACACCAGACTAGGGGGGAGTGAAGCATCCACCGCCCACCCCTCCCTTTCCTCATCCTCAGCCCTAAACCCTTGTTTCCAACTCCCCTCTTCCCGGCCCTTCCTCCCGATTCCCATTTCTCGCCTGATAGCGTGTTAGCTCAAGGGAGAGGTCGTTGATAAGTTCAACCACTTTCCCTGCCAGCCATCCTCGCCCATATCTCCTCCCTGTGCACATCCCCGTCCCCTCCCCCTCTCCTGCCTCCTTTTCTTAGCTCACGTTCTCATCCCCCTTCCATCTCATAGGTCTGCCCTCCACCCACCCACTCGGAGAGATGCGGGAGGAAATAATCTGTCTTTTTTTATCCTTTTCTTATTTTGAGAATATTAGGAAGAGTGGAAGGGGAGGGACGTTTATATTTCGGCACTTTGCGTCCTTTTACCGTACACCGTGTTCATATTTTACCCCCGTCCTCCCCTCACCTCTCTCGCGGAGACTGGGCGTAGTTATAGAGGGTGCCGTTGGCGTCCCATCAGTCCAAACGGCCGACCCCTTGCTGCGTTTACGGAACCATTCCAGTTCGCAGATCCTACCCCTCTCGGCACTCCCTCCTACCCCCACCCGCTGCGTCCTACGCTCTTCCCCTTCCCCCCTCTCTTCCAACCCACTGTCCTTCCTCCATCCTCCACCCCCCTCCGCTTCCCCCTTTTCTCCCAAAAGTCGTCCCACCCCCCTCCCCCCCGCCGTCCTCCAACCCGACCTTCCCATTATCCCACCACTCCCCTTTCTCCCTGCCCTTTCTGCGCCATTCCAAGCCCTTTCTTCTCCCATGCCGCCCCCTCCTCTCCACCAAATAACCCCCGTTCTGCTCACTCTGCCCCTCCAACACCACTCCCTCCCTCTAAGGCGTGGTGTCATACACAAACAAAAACCGCTACCCACACACACGTAGGATCGCGCGATCGTACTCACGCGCACGTCACAGTCAGTCTTGCGGCCTTTCTCACAGGCGCCCGCCGACACCCCCGCCCCCTCTGCCTCTTCGTCCCGAGGGACGTCCGAGTCGGGCAAGAACGGAAAAAAGTCAGACTCCCTCATCCCACAAGCGAATTTACATCACAGGCATACAAGCCAACGAACAATAACCCATATAACGCTATCGCGTCCCCATCTTACCTCGAACATTCGAAGATGGTGCATGTTTTCTCCTTCAGCTTCCTAACCTTCCACGAAGAAGGCAATTTCCTTGTGATATAACACTCGAGGAAGACACCCTGGTCTGAGGGAAAAATGAAGCTGACATTGACGTTTAAGTTTTCTTATCTTATTCTATTCTAAATTAATGTTAACTTAAAAAAGATTTCGGTCATAGCCTGAAAGACTAACTGTCCCACTAAGATAATTTCCATTCCCCATTCGTTTGTTTCATTGAATACTATACTGTAAGAAAGGCCCCCCACTGTATCTATAAATGTTATTCCCTAATAGTATCTGACGACCCGTTAGGACCCCTGGTGAGGAATGTTACCGAAATACCTCGGTGATGTAAGTATAGCATCCTGTTTTTATGGTTAGAATTTGAAAAGAAATTTTGAGTGACCAATGAAAGTTTTGCAAACTAGATAGCTAATTTGTTTACAAAATCAATAAAACGGGTAAGTAATTTTTATAGCATAAAATTCAGTTTAAGGTTCGATTATGGATTTGACGTACTAAAATAACAATGGAGATAGCGTATTGAATTATCTTCAAATTAACATTTGACACTGGACCCGACATATGGAGTAATAAACTGGACTAACTCTAATACTAATAATAAAACTAACACTAATTATGTTCTTATCTTGAAGAACAACCCTAAGTGAATTGTTTTTTTTTTGTTTCTTTGTGTCTACATTAAATCAACAACCAGCTACCGTACGGCACCATGTACTAGTTCCTTTTACAAGTAGACCTCAGCAAAACGCTCCTAATTCATTTTGCGTCTTTTCACGCCCTAACCTTATATTCTCGCATCGCCCTTTTATCCCACCCCCTCCCTTTCTGCCTATCTTTCGCTACACTCCGCTCGTGATTACCTTTCCTTCTCCTTTCCCTTCCATTTTTCCCTCCTCCTCCCCTTTTCACCCAACCGCTCCACACCGTGTCATGCGGGTCGCAGATGTTCCAAGGATTTTCCCTTGCGTGTACGCGGGTAAGGGGTGGGAAGCGTCGTGGGAGGGGGACGGGCGCTGGGGCGGGGCAAATGGAGCCCCGAGATTGCGGACTTGTCTTGCGGGACCGGTGGCGTCGCTGCCTTCGCCTACTGCAGCTCTTCCGCTCGCCCACCCCTCTCTTTCCTCACCTCCACCCACACCGCCCACCTCCCCCGTCCTCCCATCCCGCAAACGCCTTTCGCGCCCTCTCTCAATTGCCTCGGCCTTCCGGCGGCAAGTATAGCTCGCCCGATTAATTCCCGCCCCCTTGGCCTCCTCCCGCCCAGGCCCCCTCCCACCCATACGAAGTAGGGTGGGTGAGTAGGCAGGCACCCCTTTCAAAACTCCGCCACCCCACCCCCTACTCGCCCCGTGCCACCAAGACCCACGAAGGAGCCAAGTCGGTGACCCTCGCCCACCCTCCCGCCGCCCCATCTTTCTCGAGAGCCCCTCTGCCCCTCCTTCTCTCTCCCTTCGCTGCCCCCACACTTCCCTATCTCTAGAAAACCACCTCCTCTCTCTTGCCTCTCCATCCCCCTTCTCCGCACTCAAGTTTCACCCCTTCCCGCCACCAAAACAACCCCCTTGGCTGTCACCGCACGTAACTTGTCTCCGGAAAGGCTATATCGAAAACTCCGACGTTGTCTAGGAGATCCTCCCTCCCCCCCGGAATAGGTACCTCTCTCCCCGAGAGACCTTCCATCGCGCGCTCCCGCTTTCGTGCTCCTCCTCCTCCCCTTTGACCCCGCTCCCCGCCCTTCGCAAACCTTTCTAAACTCTCACTTCCTAGACCTTCTCTCTCATCGAAGTTGGCCGCCTTCCCCGGCATGCCCTTCCCGCCCCTCGCCAACCTCCACCTGCCGCCGCCGCCGCCCCCGGGGCGATCGCCGCGCACCGCAAACACTGCGAACACTTTCTGGCCTCCCCCATCCGACACCTCCTGAAACCACCCCTGGCTCTCCTGCCCCTTATAGCTCCTTCCTCTGTCCACCGCCCCCCTCTGACTCGCTTCCTCCCGAGGCTGTCCTCACCCGATACCGCCTCATTGGTCGCCTGCCGTCGACGCCCACTACTGGCTTCACCCTCCATGGATACGAGCCCCTCCACTAATTTGCTGGGTGTTTAATGCATTACGCTTCGTTGTTTTGGTTGTGCACACTTGCTCTTATGTAATCGAGGGGAAAACTGGGCCAAAAAACTTAAAATGACTTATTTCCCTCTATAATTACTTGCTTAACTTAACGCAAAAGTAATTTTACCTATTAGCCTTTCGTTGGTGTCGAGCTAGGATATCTTCGTATCATGCATGGCACTGATCTAATGCAGGTCAAATGGTACGTTGACGCTATTCTGAAGCATATGGCAGTATTTTGATGAAAAAGGGTGTGGAAATAAACGGCATAAGTTATTTTCTGTGTTGATATATTACATGATTAATAAATAAAACGGTAATTAGGTTGCGGGATTTTGAATAAACAAGTCGAAGAAGTGAGACATGAAACATCTGTTATATAGTATATTCCTTACATTGCTTCCATTGGTGTTTAACATTTTACCTCATTATTATCTACTATATTTTTTAAATATTCATTTGGGCTACGGGTTTACGAAACATTAACTTTTGTTGCTGTGACATATGCGTCTTAATGGCGAGTATTTCGGTTCATTGTGATGTTCAGTAAAATGAAACACCAAGGACCCTTATCTTCTTGGAAGAAACCGGATAAAACTCAGTTTTATTCTAAATTATTTAAGACATAAACAATTACATTATTTTTTTAAAAATTCAAAATACCTCTACATTTAAAAAAAGCTTTGTATATGAGACAGCATATCAGTACTACATCCTCCTAATAAGTATTTCCATTAATTCAAATTGCTGTGTAACGCTTTTTTGCCTTGGTAATTTTATTTAAATTTGACATTGCTGCTGCGAAGAACTGATATTGTCCTACTTTGTGCCAGTGCTCAGATCACCATGTGTCATCATACCAACGTAATATTCGAGAGGTGCTTTGTAGTGCATCAAATCGGAAGACTTCTTTGCCCTCAGTCGTTCACGATGACGTCATGTGGCCACGTTCTCCCGGCCGACTTCAGGGCTGAAGAGAAAGTCTTCTCCTATAAGTTAATTGGAAAGGGTGAATATCTTTGTGTTTCCATTTTTAATTAAAATTGGCAATTTTCCACAAATAAAAAAAATTAATGCGACCGGTTTCAATGTTACTACATCATATTCAGGTCACCTGAAGATGATGTAGTAACATTGAAACCGGTCGCATTAATTTTTTTTATTTGTGGAAAATTGCCAATTTTAATTAATCATGATATTCCACCATATCACGCCTGAAACGTCTCTTTTTATTTGTATTTCCAGTTTAATGAACATGGTTGGAGATCAAGTTGTATAAAATCTTCAATTCCGATCCTCAAGTGTATAATATTATAGTATAGTACTCACTAACGTGCGTTCATTTTGGTACAATGCATACAATAAATTTCGGTCCTCACGAAAAATGTCACCAGTAATAATTTCTCCGCAGAATATTAACCTCATTCAATATTATGTTCACACCTCACCATAAAATTCATAACCTATTTCATAAATCGTCAGCGTTTGCAGGTTTCGTCTTTGGCCTTCAATAGGTTTCTGAAGTAGAATTTACGTTTTAACTCTATTGCATTTGCTACTTATATCTTTCGTAAATAAATAAAAAACACACTTTATATCACTCTCACGAATGCTTAAAGGTAAAAACATGATTCCTCTTTAAAGTGGTGTCTCAGAAAGATCTTTTATTTTCTCAATAATTCTCGTCCCACGGTTGCGTCTACAATTTTAATTCTTCATAATTTAAAATTTGGGGGCGACCCTTTACTAGCGCAACTTTTTTTAAGAGGAAGATATTTTTTATGCTTACATTATTTCATTGAAATATCCTTAATGAAGTTCAAATCCAAGCATATTCTACTGTTGTAAATGGAACGAACTATTTTTAATGAGAATAACACTATTAATTGATATTCAAAACAAAAAGTCAACTTCATTTTAATACTCGTAATAAAAATTCTTTATTTCTTATGTTCCTAATAATATTCTTTATCATGGGCAATAGGACATTTCTATACAAAAGACATTCAGACAATCTTCATCATGTGCGATAGTAGTTCGAGTACTTGTATAAACTGAGAAAGATACGAATTGAATACTGAATCTGCTCCTACTAATCCAGTTAGTTCCAGCTTGATGGTAGGTACTGCATAAACAAAAAGGATGGTTATAAAATGTAGCAATTATACGATTACATAAGTCTATTCTGTATCAGGTTTTCCAAGAATTTTTATAAGTCCCTTCTGTGTAATAACCACTCTTTTATTTTCCTTTTCACAGCATTCACCGACACAGCATTTGCAGATTGTATTCTCTTTAAATCCTTAGGCATTTCATTTAAAGTTAGAGGTACAGTTACCTCAAATTTTCTTCTAACTTCATTTGTATGATATTTTTTTATTGTATACTTAATATTGTCCCTAAATGGTAATTCTTTTTTCTTGTGCATCACGTATTTTACATTTGTCATTAAAATAATTTCCAATTGTTGAAAGATATCTCTTCCATCTAGACTATTCGTAGTTTTTTATCTAGCCTCTGCCATTCTCTCTAGGATTTTTCGTGTAGTTCAATTTGTACTTTCGCAGGAATAGGCACAAATTCCTCGTAGGCAAGTAGGTACATAAAAACTGTCCAAATGCTCTTCTTATCCTGAAGAAGGCGGCGGCTTTAATGGGATGGATTAATAGAAATTTCAAGACTTAATGCTCAAAAAAATCTCCTTCTTGCGCTTTTACTTAAATTGATGAATTCTCCCCCGCAAGCTCAAAAGGATGTGCCATAAGGGTAAATTAAATGGAGTCGAATGCACGGGAGTAATAATGGGGATCCTCGAGTAACCATGGCTTTGAATTTTGATTCGTTTACCTGCCTCGAGTTATTTCGAGACAGTTTAAACAATTTCAATATTACCAGGACCAGCTGACGAAACAGATGGTCTCAAGGGGATAATTAATTTTTATTCTTAGACCACTCCACGTTCAATTCACTCCGAAAACTTCCCCCATTCCCAACACCAGTCATAATGAAGTATTAATTTCCTATAAATAGAGGACTGCGAAATCCAAAAGATACAGTCAAGAATTAATTTAACCAGCATTTAAATTCTTACAAGAAAAAAGTCAAGTAGGCCCTTGATTCTATGAAATCTTTCTGGCATTCTTACTTTCGTTCGACATCCGACATCTAGTTTAACATATGGTAGCTAAGGCTTGCCTCTTCTGATAAATGCAAGTTTATAATTTGATTTTCAAATTAAAAATTTACTTAATAATTTTAAGCTTGCTCTATAAATTCAACACAATGAAAAACAAAAATGTTCATGGCGTTTCTGAGACTTATTTTCAGAAGGGTGATGCCCGCTTGTGTCTTGTCATTTTCTTAGGGGAAACTTATTTTCAGAAAATCATGCACTCTTAGTATTTTATTTAAGCATCTACTGCAGGACCTATCACCTGTGTTAAGGAATGTTTAAAAATGATCATATTAGTGAAATAAAAGGAATTATATGAATTTAGTGACCCTTCTTATGAATAGTAATTAAACACGGTAATTTCTGCAAATATTAATAAGTCACTACTATTGAGGAAATTGAATTCAGCAGTAGACTTATGAAATTACAAAAATGAATTCAACAAATCATTTATCACTGTTATACGATTCATGAATTTACTCATGTCCAACTATGGTAGTGCTGTTAGGCAGGTGCACTATTTTTTGCAAGGAAAATTTTTCAGAAAATTCGTGCTCTCAACTGTGTTATCCAGTGTGACACCACAAACAATAGTTAAGAGCATATTGTGTTCATAAGCACTATCAAAGTGCAACATATGCTGTCAGACGATATTTGAAAAATAACTTCAATGCATGTATAGTGCTTTAAACAAGGACCTGTTTCCATTCACAATTGAACACTCGTGACCTTATGGCAATGTATTGATTGATGGAAATCTTTTACAAAACACAGTTACGAAGTCACGCGATCCGGGTAAACAGCAACTCCCTTTAATACTCAACAGGGAGGGGAGGGAAAATAACGGTTTGTGACTGTTGTTTGTATTTGTGTTACAATCAATCAATATATTGAAATGGATTGCCTCACATTTGCAAAGGATTGGCTTTTATTTTTCATGATCAATATCCTTCCTCAAGGAATATCGATCGCAACGTAATTACTAAATGTACGAAAAACTCAAAATTGACGAATGAATCTGGCTCAATCCACTGGTTGGTGACGCCTCAAAATGTCGATATTTTCAAGATCCTTTCCTACAAATATATTCGCACCATTTTAATGATCCCGAAATTTCCTGAACAATATTTGTGGAGGATCAACTAGAAGGTTTAACCTTTCAGAGAAATTCCATTTGGCATCTCGGTTTTTAGTGTCTCCTTGGATTTTTAGGACCGACGTGCAGTGAGAAATGGTAACAAATAGTATTGTGTTTAAATATAAGAACCTAAACGTTTTCAATACTGAAAATATGAATCTAGTTCTTTATCAATAGAATAACCCTGGACTATATATTAAAAATTTAAAATAAAAGACCAAGTTCCTAGGTTTTCCCTTCAAGAAAATACATTTAATTGGATCATTTGCCAAATTTGCTTAAAAAGAATTTCTTCAAACAATTCAATTTATTCACAAACTATGACATTCTTTTTATAATAACCTATTTTTAATATAAATATTGGACTTTTTATTGAAATCGGTGGTTGATAATATTATCATAATCATGTACTCTTTTTAAAATTACATAATGAAATTTGTATTTCGTTCGCCAAAAGTGTATGAACATTATTAGGTAATCTACCGGTTAAGGTAGGTTTTCGGATGGACAAAACTATCAAATAAATATTTTGTAACTCCAAACTAAACTTAATCCAGCAACCTAATCTACATCAGGTCCCTCTTCATCTCTGTGTACTTCTTTCCTCTCTTCATCCCGTCCAACATCCCTATCCTGTTCTTGCCCTTTCCTCGCTTGCCCAACATTCACCCCTCTATTACCTTCTTCAACATTCCACTACCGCTCAATACGCCTTTCATCCATTTTTCCTACCTCCATACGATTTCTCTCAACAAACCCCTCTCCTCACCCACCATCTCCAGTATTCCTTATTTTTTTTCCTTTCGGTCCATTTCACCTTCTCCATTCTTCTCCACACTCATAATTCAAAAGCCTCCAATCTACGTCTATCCTCTTGCTTCAGCGACCATGTTTCCGCGCCGTATGTAGATACGCTTCATATCAGAGTTTTCTCCGTACGAGTCTTGTCTTAACCTACCTACACAACGTTTCCGTCATCAACTCCCTCCTCCTTAAGAAAGCCTACTTGCCTAGCGCAATTCTACTCCTTACGTCCCTACTACTTTGACCTGGTTGGTCCAAAACACTTTCAAGATACGTGAATTGTTCTACCTGCTCTACTTTTTCCCCGCCTATTTTAATATTTAGCTTAGCCTTTTCCTTTCTGGATCATCGCATAACCTTTGTTTTATTAATATTGATTCTCATCCCATATTTATCGCATTGAACCTCCAATTCACTCAGCAATGCTTGCAACCCCTTGGCTGACTGAGCAACTAATGCTTGGTCATCAGCAAACCTAACCGATTTTACGAATTCCCCTCCGACTTTCATTCCTACCTCCAGTTCTCCCCATGCCTCTTTAATCATTTTCTCCACATATACGTTGAATAGTACCGGTGACAATGGGCAGCCCTGCCTTGCGCCTCTTCCTAACACTGCCCATCCGGACTCTCCGTTCCTCACTCGCACCTGAGCAGTCTGAGACATGTACAGGTTGCGGATCAGTCCCCTGTCCCTCCAATCCATTCCTATTTTCTTCAATACACGCATTAGTTTTTTCCCAATTCACTCTATCAAACGCGTTTTCGAAAACTACGGAACAGGCAAATACGTCCTGATTGTATTCTATATTCCCCTCGATTAGTGATCTCATTACTGCAATGGCATCACGCGTACCTCTTCCTTTCCTAAACCCAAACTGGTCATCCTCTAAGTAATCATTTGCCTTATTCTCTATCCTAAATCTATCGTAGATTTTAGTAGACAAAGTGTTGTAGTAGATTTTAGCAGCCAAAAGTGTATATGAACATTGATTTAGAGGAAGCCGATTCTAGTTCTAATTTATATTTATCCTATAAATGTAGCACCATAGCAGTCGTACCGCAGATTACATTGTTTGAATTTTATGGAAACCTTTAGTATTAAAATAAATGAACATCTCGTAATGAGTAATCCATAGAATTGATATCAGAGGAAGCAAACTGCTCAGAACATTACTCTTCGCATTGACTATCGGAATTTAAATTATTTTTACTTTGAATTTGTTTTCACTCTCCTGAGATAATTGACAAATTTGCTGGACGTTGGTATATATTTCAAACTTAATTTCAAAATATATGTCATTTTGGTAATATACATGGAGCTTCCATCATATTTCACCTACAATTTTGAATGATGGTGAGTAATCTTATTCTGTCCACTGATTTACTTACCTTATAAAATATCAACTGTTATCCCAACCTCCGAATGTTTTCTCAGAAACTTGGGAATTTAGATTAGATACTTGAGGTATCCACATATTTAAGGAAACCGTGTAGTAAAATTTAGATATACTATATTATTTAAGGTATTCTCAGCAAACCGACCGTTTCAATATGCGTTCTTTCTAAGTTTCAGTTTGAAAAAAAATAGTGCATGAGAGCTATCTAACTTTTCATAAATCTTGTTCAGTTTCTTAAACGCATTATTGCCTATCCTACTGAAGGAATTAGTTCGATTAGGTATTTTCTAGAATGTCTGTTATCTGCTTTGTTTCGTATTAAGCTAGTTTTTGGCGTTTCTTTTAATTTCTATGCATACCTTCCATTACTTTTCTTACTGTACCAAATTAATAATAGCGTTAAAAGTTTCTGTAACTAGCTATGGCCACGGATCAGGTGGAAACTTCCCTTATCATCACTTGTTATCCCACTCGTGAATGCGTCACAGTGAAGTATTAACGGTGACGTGGATTTCAATTAACACCAGGGACGCTGGTATCAATCAGGAGGAGGGGGATGGAATTTGCAAATGTAATACGTGGTGAGAATCACATTCAGTAATACCAGAAGTCAATAATAATTGTTATTAATTTGGATGAGGTATACCTTGGCAAGAAGAGGTGGGATGGAGTAGAAATTGAGTAAAAGGATTGTGTGGGGCAGTTACGGTCAAAAACTTTGTGGCGTTGAAATAATGTGGATCAGTAGGCATATTGCTCTTAATTGGTTGCCTACAGGATATTTTTTTGGAAGTTTCATAAATATTTAAACCATTAGATACAATCAAAATATAAGACTAAATGTCAACATGACTGAAACCATTTTTCAATGTATTTTAACTATAATTGCTCCAATCGAATTGATTTTCGAAATCTTCTATTGAAAATATTAGTTTTATGTGCGATTGTTTAGAAAATATACTATAATTTAGCAAATAGAAAACACCTTCATTTTTTAATCCGGTTTAAACTATTTCTTTTGCTTCAGTAAACAACGAATTAATTCAGTCATATTCTTTGTAAATTATTGAAAAGCAGTTTGTATATTATTCTCTGTTTATTTATAATAGGTGCTTCAATTGACACGATATCCACCGACGGTTTCTCGTAATGTATTTTCCATATCATCCGCATCTCTTCCTTCATTTGTCTGATTTGAATGTTCTTCATAATCCCTGTTTGTCACTAGCTATAATAATGTTGTTGCTTTGAGAACCCAAATATTACACGACGTAGTTTAAACGTATTAATTTCATGACGTAGCGTTGAACATGGATATTTTAATGAAAGTTTAGACTTACACAAGTGAATGTTTTGACTCCAACTTGTAAATTTATAATTCCAAGTAAACTCTTTCAGGAACTCCCTATCTCACTGGAATATTTTAAGTGCTAATTTTACAGTAATATAGCCTAATGGTTTTCATTTTAATCTCAGTAATATATATGACGTAAAATATGCATTTTGTAGAGTTCTCTATTCGCCATGTACCCAGAGTGCATGCGCACAATTTCATCGAATCAAAGAAATATTTTCCTTCCGTTCACAGTAAGGCGTATATCGAAAGTTTCTGGGGCTCCTTCTGCTGTCCTTAAATATCCCCCCGAGGCGTTTCATTCGACATACTTATTTCACTACTCATCGCTCTTCCGATGGCCCCTCCCCTCAACGTTCCAAGCAGGAAGCGGATGTATGCGGACCCGTTCAAATAGCTGTCATTCCCTTTTCGTCGTTGTATCACGCTGTACTATGCATACGCCGTCGCCAACTTTTTCCAGGTATTTGGATAAAATGACTTATTTGCTACAATTAATATGGATTTATAAATAATTACCTTACTTTTTAAATGTTTTCTCATAGACCTTTGAAAAAGTATTATCTGAGCAGATGGTAGAAAGATAACGGGTTTAGTTACCTTCAATAACTCCGATTTGGTCAATTATCATTTTAAATATTTTTACTCGTACTCATTACATATGTAACAGTGCATTCAGTAACGGATCACATAGGAATGTAAACATAAATGCGTTCGTAAAGTAATCTTTTGCCAACAGGTAAACATTCTTTGAATTTTCCACTCCTTGGTGAATTTGTATTATTTCTTTGATAATTTGGAATCATCAGTTTCATAAACGAAAAGAACAATATTTGAGCCACAGTCGTTAAATTTTATGAATGAGACAAAAAAGCTGATCCCTGTTTTGCGAGTAACATCCTAAACGAAACTTAATAACACGCGATTTGAATATATGCAATGGGATCCATGTAGTAGCGTGTAAGTTCTTGGGAGCGAATCGCGAGCAGCGCGTTTGAATGAATCTTTCCCAGCTGACGAAATGGAAATGGGTGGGAAGGGAGATCGGGTGGCTTAGATGGTTGATTTGGCAAAATCGAATCCACAGAGCGAGAACTTGTATCGTGACTGCAGCAGCGATGAAAAAGAAGCGAGGCGTTCTGTTGCTGGAGTGGAAGGTAACCAAGGTGTGCCCGACAGACGGGAAAGCTCAAATCAAGTGGAAAGAATCAAGGAAGGCATAACAGCAGTAGCGCCGAAGGGTACGGGGATTCTGGGGAGTTTTTTTAGAAGCCCGAAGCGGGGACGACTGGGGAAACAGTCGTAGGTGCCCGTGAGCGTTGAGGAAATACGCACAATGTCGCCGTTCAGATCTTCTTCGGCGTGAGTTCAGCACAATGGCCTGCCGAACTTATGAAATTCAGTTTCAATTGAGGATTGTATCTTCCACGCAGTTCAAAAGAAAGTCATTTTTGGCATGAAATCGGAAATTAGTGTTAGACATGGATCCCTGACTACAGGAATTGCCGTAGACTCGGTTCAATACGCCTGGCAGTCAACGTTTACCCCAAATGAGTTCGTTTTATTTAAGATTAAAAAAGTAATTTTAATTAGAGATATTTCTTTAATCATAATTTTTCTCCGAAACTCTTTATCGGGTCAGCCAAGAACTGAATCAATGAATAGGTTAAATATTGAAGTGTCACGTGAATTGTCTAAAGAGGTGGAGAACAACATGTTAGCGTCCGCCATTAAACGAAATATCGCAGCGTTAACAAAATTCATACTATTCACCTCATTGAAGCATGCCTTCCGAACACGGGGCGAGATTTGAACTGATGGTCAATGAGCTAGCATGAGTGGTCGTTTCCGAATGGCTAAACGGGAATGGATTATTGTAGTCACGTTTCAGAGTATTTATTTAGTGTCGTGCAAGGTTGATCTTAGAAGTCTAGCATTTCATGGATAGTGAATCCATCAAAACCTTCATTTACCTCTAAAATATTTTAAATAGCAAGCATAATATGCTTTTAGTCGCTTTTTTTCTCTCGCATTTTATTTTAAGCTGAATTATATAGATGTTTTGAATGGCATTTCTCCAGAAATTAAAAGCTTTACCGTATTGAGTGTATAAATTCTTCAGAAATATGCCTCTTCCATAATAAATTGAAATTTTACGTGATTTAATATAATAAAGAGTTTAACGCATAACATTGAGCTTTCTTTGAAATTTAACGACTTTATTTTAATACGATTTAAACTGGAAAATAATTCAGAAAAATTATGTTTAATGATTCAATGACATTAACTGTGCATCTGATAAAATGTTTTTATAGTAATTTCTAAAATTTTAAGACTTAGAAAATGGATCACTTCCAGGTAAACCACACATTTTCAATTCGTTCGATAGTGAATTTACTCCCTTCTGTCCTTCACCGCTTCCTCCGAATCTTTACTGCGCTCTTCAGTCCGATTCCGCACTCCTATTCTTAGCAGGTCCCCTCCATCACCATTTGATTTTCATTCTCCCTCTCCATCCATCTCCATTCTCCAGCCTTTCTCTTTTCTTCCACCCACCTCCTCCTCCCCCTACCACTTCCCTCCCTCCTCTCCAATCGTCTCCTTCCTTCTTGACAGGCAATCTCGCGTAGTCCTCCGCAAAAGCTTTCCAGGGTCCCGTGGATGGCGGCATATCCACCGTCGAATGAGATTTTCGCGGTTCAAGACGTCGAGGGAAGGAGTATGGGACTCGAGACATATCTTGATTAGTGACAGCTGCTGGGGTCACGTGACTTCGATCATTGTTCTTGACGGGGCTTACTTTGTTAAGCCCCTCGGATTTAGACATGGAATTTTGTGAATTGCGAAGATGATAGAATGAGTTGATTAACTTCTTACGTTGAACTATGAGATATAAATTTGTATTCATTGTGAAGAGATGAAACCGTGTAGACAAATGTATTATTACTTCTGAATTATTTCTGACTTGATTATTGGTTACTATATTTATTCTCCCTAAGCAGATACATTAATTTAGCCTTTCATATCAAATGAAAATACATGATGTGAGCGCTACACTCTTTTACCTTTTTCGAAAGGATACGATACCTATGAAGCTCGCTGTTTTGAGCGGTCCTTTCTATCTGCGCTATCTATTAATTAGTTACAGACATGCGGGTTTATTGATTTCTGGAGATTTTGCATAGGTAAAATATTTGTTCAAATTCTACGAATCTGATTCTATTAAAACTCTATTCTATGTTTTGTTACTATTTTTACAAGCAGGAGGAGTCTTAATGCAACTAGGTAGATGGTATCTTCGTTTAAACATTAGAATATAGGACGATTCTGGCGATATTAATATCTTAGTAGCATTTCATGGAAATGTGGAGAAAAACAAGACCTTTTTTTATGTTATTTCATTGTCGCATGTAGTTAGCTTTTTTTGTTAGTTACCACAAATATTAAAACGAGTAAAAAACATTATTGCTTGGTTAAGCAAGATTTTTCATCAATGCGTGCGCCTCCACATCGTACCGTGAATTCATTAAAAATAATAAGAATAGCTATAATATGATAATTTTAGGAGTAAATTTCATCTTATGAGAAGTATTATTCCACGAAAAAATTGAATTAGGCTGTTCCTTCGACATTTCCTAACGTGCTCCTATGGTTAATTCCTTTAATGTTGGTTAATTGAAAATAAGTAGTGTCGTCATTTATAAATTATTTGGAAAACCAAGCCAGTCAGAAAAGAGTCCAGATGATATAACTGCGATTTAATTTTGAATTATTAAACTATATAACTCCGTAAATTTATTTGTTTTCATGTGACCGCTATTAAACATGTCTTATATCTTTTTTTGGTAATTTTAAATTTGACCAACGTTTTGATCTTACACAGAAGTCAGTGCGGACAATCCCATTCTTGTTAAATATAAATCATCGTTCCCTTGAGATTAAAATGCAAAGTAATGCGAAAAAAGAGCTCTTATTCTGAGTTATATTTTTTTAAATATTCAGGTGTAAAACGGTACCTCGAAGAATTTCTCTCCCATATGCTGATGAGTTTATATAACTGCCAAAAGTGCGCATATTTCGAATCAAATAAAACTGAAGGAATAATAGAGGAAGTTTTGTTTTTATATTATTTATACAGATTTGATAGCTCAATTATAAGCAATTAGTACGCTTATTAACAAAACAAATAATCCTGAATAAACCAAACAGCCAAGAGAAAGCATTCTCTCAATAATAATTCACCTCGTAGGGTGCGGTAAGAAATGGAATTTGTAGACTTTTGTTGGCCAGTTTAATTTTATCAGTTTGCCAAATCGGTAATTTATGTCCACATTCTTCCTCGGTGTGGTGATACACAGTTTGTAGCCATTGACCAATGAAATTATTGGCAGGAGTTATTACTCCGCTTTTCATGTAATTGTTTAAACGTTTATAAAAAAGCAACATTATGACGACCTTCTGATTGATGAGTCATTGCAACCATAAAATTAAAGAGCCAAGGGTACAGAGTAACTTCGATTGATACTCAAAAACAAAATGACATAGCACTCACAAATATTGATATATTTTCCGAGAGAGGTCTACGCTTTTACGATATCCAATTTTGTGTTTACGTACGCTATGACTTAAATGAAAAGCATTAACTTAAATTTTTATTCTAACTCCACTTTCTTTCACAACCGTCATCAAAAAAATTAATGTGATGATTTTCAACCCAGGGCTCACTCCAACGTGCTTATCCTTACCTAAAGGACGAAGCAACCGCAAATCCACTTTTTTGCGGCTCGACGGAATCAATGCCAAACATAGTAATTCACTAATTATTTCGTCACTGCACAAGCATGGGGGAAGGAGCAAGGAGAAAAAAATCCAATTAAATACCTCCGCCTTCGAAATAGAGAGAGAGAGAGAAAGGGCTTCCGCCCCAAATTGGCGCTGAATTCGCATTGCGGATTTCAGATCGGCGCTCTTTCGGTACGTGGGATGTATAATGGACAAATGATCATTGGGAGCCAGGAGATGCGCGACGAAGGGGTATGCGAAGGGAGTCAGAGGGGAAGGGGCAGGAGGAGCGTGGATGGGGAGCAGGGAAGAGAATCAAGTATGTCATCGCAGCCTTAGAGGGTGGATGGAGTGGGAAGATGATCGTGACATGAAAGGAGGAGAGTCGGTGAGGGAGTCAACGTGACGTCTCTCGGCTGAAGATAGGGAGACTGACAGAGAACGGTCTCTGATATTAATGAACCCTTTTATGGGGAGTAGGGATTAATTAATTAATTAATTTCCATTGCCTCCAATTTCTGAAAGTACTCTGATTAAGTGCAGGTAAGGCGAGGCTTGTCTCCGTCACATTTCTTCCTACTCATCTCGTCGACTCCCACTTCTTCCATCCTTGCCTTTACTCTTAACTCTCGCCCTTTTCATACATCTCCTCTTCATTTCCTGACGTCTATTTACATTTTCGCGGAGCCTTGTTGTCTGGCCAACAGGTCTAAAGCCCAGACAAAAGAAGGATAAAAAGGTCTTTCGCTTTTAAATCCAATATTTTAACGAGAAAAGTATCTGAATTGCTTTCACATACCTCGTTTTATTCTGTGAAATACTTTCGTTCCACTACTCATCAGCGTTGAGATACATAATAATGCTTGCCTAAGATTATATTAGAATGCAAAATTTGAAGTTATAATTGAATTAAAATAATTGTCAATCGGAAATTTTATCGAGTTTAGGAATTACAGGCCTTATATTCTGTTATAATTGACACAATTTGTTGACATTGGCCTATAATGGAACCAAGAATGTGGCTAGTTAATAGTTATATTTTTCTACGTTAATTTGCTAAATTAAAGTTAAAATCTAAATAAAAAAGTAAACATAACTTGAACACAATCTAAATTAAATTTATTTCCCTTATCTATTTTGTTCACTTGATGGGAAAATAAGAGAACAGAGGATGGGATAATAAGGAAGTATTAAATCAAACTTGCTACGGGAATTAAGAGAATTTAATAGCTTAACCGCCTGGTCTATTGATTTTTTACATACTATGATTATCCGCATACATGTATTGTGAATCCCTGCCTCATTTATCCTAATTTTTAAATCTTGAGGACGTTAGGACGTAATAATAACTGTTGAAATATTTCCCAGATTTGCCTTAGTTCTGAAAATTGACTATAAAAATTGTGTTGTGGAAAGCTATCCATAATTTGCGTCATTAAAAAATTACATTTTGTATATCCTTAGCTAAATATTTAAATGACGATTTCATGTCAACGGAAATATACGGACTTTAAAAAAATTGACAAATGCAGTTAACGCTAATTCATATAAATATCTGAGAAAAGTTTTTAAATAAGACAAATGGTATTGGTGATAAACTAGGACATATCCCTCTCATCAATGATACTGAGTAATCAGTGCTGTTTAACGGAGAGTGGAAATTTGTGTTTCAATTATTAACGGAACAATTTAAATTCTTCATTATTTTGATTGATTTAAAGTATCGTGATGTTGCAGTACCGTAAAAGTTGAATGTTAATGATATCAGACTGTTCAGGAAGACATTTGTGAGCCGGAGAGGATCCTCACGCCTGAATCCGCTAACGTTGTGTCCTATTCCTAAGGAGTGCAAAGGACTCATTTAGTTAAAAATACCGACACAATCTAAATTTCTTGTGGGTATTCTTTTTATTGACAGTCAGTTTTTGCTGCCGTTTAGCATTATTTCTTAAATGCGTTAGCAAAATCGCTCAGGAATTTATGTTCACGCCTTTTGAAACTGCACCCGGGTCCTCAGCCGGTCCTTTCCTTTCGCAAGCACACACGCCACCTCATCCCTTGCCTCATCTCCTCCTCCGTACCACACCACGTTTCCCCTAAAAGGTCGGTTTAAATTTCTGCAAAGATGGGAAGCGCAGGACACACGGGCATGAGGGGTAAAATCTTCATGGTGGAGTGGAAAGGGTTTTGGGAAGGAGGCGAAGTAGCATAAGACGAGAGAAAATAAGGAGGAGGCGGCGGAGGTGAGAAAGGGCGGAAGAAGAGCCAGCCGAGAAGAGTAAAGGAGTGTGTGTGTGTGTGTTGGTTGGGGGATGGGTCGGGGGCGGGATGGACGGGGAATGCAGAAGGAGGGTGTGAGGATGAGGGGAGGGGGAAGGGGGTTTGCTCCCGTCGCCTGCGGTAGGTGGGAAGAGGGTCAACTCCGTCGGAAGCCGTTAGGGGCTAATGAGGGCGCGAGGTGTGTGAGCATGAGGGGCGGTGCGGAAGGGGGAGGCAGGGTGGGTGGGGGGAAGAAGGATGGGTCGAGGAGGGTGGGCGTCGGTTTGGCTGGGCGTTGGGTGGATGCCGGGCGGGCGAGAAGAGCGAAGGACGATAACAGTGGGCCGGGGATGCCTCGACGCATACAGGGATTCTGGGATGTCGGCAGGGAGTGGGTGGGGGAGAGGGGGGGTTGGTTGAATGGAGGTTGCGTGGGAGAGGGAGAGGAGGTCGTACTCCATGGACCACCTGTGCTCAAAGTTAGGACCCTGGAGCTCTCACCGCAGCATCTCTTTTGCTCCCTCCTCTAATCTCTCTCCCTCTCGCTTTCTCTCCCTCCTCCGGGCCCTGATAAAAAAGGAGGAACCTCCCGCTCAAAGCTCTCCTCTTCGCCACCTGATCCCACACGGTCCCGCCCCACCCGACCTTTTCCCCGTCCCCGACAGTCCTAAATCCCGCCGCCGACGCCGCACCGCCTGCTTCTTTTTGGGACCCAAACCCAGGACAGTACCGAAACGACGTGTTTCACATCTACAACTGTGCTCCGAGGAGCCGTGTTTGCTTCTGGGATTTGTGATTGGTTTGTCTGTTTTGCGGCCTCTGCAAGAGAGGGTTAGGTTTTCGAGTGCCTTGTTGAAGTGTTGTTTCGATGCCTTTAGTGCGCCTGGGAACGCATTAAAATTGCTTTCGCTGAAAGGGGCTCTATTCTGACGGATCTTATACTTCAAGTCGGTGCTATTTGGCGAGGTTTAATTTTCAAAATCTTCAATAAAACACATAACTTAAGTATTACATGCTGGCGTTCATTTAAATTCTTTAAATTAAAATCTATCAAATAACCACTGACAAGTTGTTATTTGTGTATTATACCCCAGAAATGGATATAAATTCCAAACTCAACTCAAAATGAGTAGACTTTTTTATTTCTAAAAGCAAGAGTGCAACTCTAGAGCCCTCTTAACTCGTCTTTATAGCTATAATTTTCAAGTGACGGCAAACGAATGTAAACCCTCAAACTGGACATTTATGTATGAAAAAGAAATATACATGAAACTTTTGGAAAATGTTATAATTAAGAAAGTACCTTTCAGTCTCTCACCAAATTAAAGTTTTTATATTTCTATTGTTTCCATAAACTTTTGATTGATCCATTTACTTGCAGTTATATCAGTGGTAGTAGTTCCTACAACCCTATAATATTTAATTTAAATCAAATAATGAGTCATATAATTTTATCTAATTATCGATTTTTCTCTTAAACTTGGACAATTAATGAAAGGGACAAAATAGTATCTTACTTTATTTCTCCAACTACTCAACAGTGTACAAATATTTGAAAGAGAACTCTGTTCGAAAAAACCTTGATTCTCGAAATTTCAGTTCCATAGAATAGGTCTAAAATCCTACATTAGGGCAATTATTTAGGATAATATATGCTTGGAAAATGGCTCAAATTCTTTACTTATTGACAAATCATACAACAGCGACTTGAAATTTACTTCAAGAGCGAAATCAATGCACCATAATTTTAACTCTCACCCACAAGGCCGACCGCTACTAATTTTCGGGCACCTACGACATAACCACGGGGTCTTTTCGCGTCATGCTGACAAAATATGGCATTTCAAAGCTGAATACTTGTGTGCCGAGCACATACCCACGTGATTACTATCAATATTTGCATTGATATATGCATTTTTGGGGTAGTTAATTTTCATCCCAAAGTATTTCTCCGTATACTCATTACACACGGCTCGTATAATCATGCGAATGTGAAAAAACCAGCTGATTAAAGTGGAGTCAGGCCGAATCTGTGACCCTTTCCCTTCGGCATGGGATTTATGGCCTCGGCACCAGGTATGTTAGCGCGAGGATTTGGGGACGGGCTTAGTGAGCATTCGGGGTCTTTAATGTGATGGGCCTGGGAGAGAGAAGAGGGTAGGTGGTGGTGTCGGTTGTATGGGGGAGAGAGAGAGACGGAGAGCTGTAGGCCTTAGGAAGTGGTCTCAAGCCAAAGCAAAGAGTGGGAGTGCTTCTAATTATACGGGACGTATGGGAAACCCCGTGGGACGTAGAGTGAGGGCTAGTGGGGAGGATGCAGGCGGAAGGACTGGGAGGGAGGGGTCGTTGGGAAGGAGGTATCAGAGAAGTGCGAATGGGGGAACGTTTTATGGAAGAGATGAGAAGAAGGGGGGACGTGGAGGTGAACGAATTGGAAATGGGGCACAGCGGTGTCAAATTTACGGTTGTGAAGATTGAACAAATTCCGGTGAGATGAGAAAAGCCTTTTTTCAAAACTGAGGGAAACACCCGAGACACTTCTTTGGGAAGGAGAGGAGGCGATTTCAAATTTTGCTTTTCCTATTAATATTAATTATGATACAAGGCTTGCAACTTTAGTGAAATATTGCTCACTCAATCGTATTTTTCGTGCCACAGAACAATTTCGTTTTTTCCGTGTAGCGCTGATAAATTCATCATTGCAGGTGAACGTTATGTACAGATACCTCGAATCTAGAAATCGCAGTGTAATTCAACTTTTAAAGTGATAAAATATAGACTGGGGATTAGATAAGGCCAGTACAAATAATACGGAATGCAAAAACAATATTAATCATACCAGAATAAGAACTGAGAAATATGAACGCCCATACGAATGGTATTTTCGAGTAACGAGCACAGAAAACGAAACTTTGAAAACTACGCCTCAGCATCATTGAATAATTCCTTGATAACACCATTGAGTGTTTTTTCAAGGTACTGTATTCTTTAGAATATGTTTTCAAGAACTATTACCAGGGATAATGCAATTTGAGCCTCCGCATTTTTAAACGATTTTCCAATTGGAAATTTTGTTACAAAGTTAATATAGTGATGCAAGAAGACACTGCTTTTCCACATAGAATATTTTTACTACGACCCAGATTTCGTAAAAGCGTAACATCTTCAGGTGTGACCTTAAAGTGATAAGATGAGAGATATAGCTTGAAGATGTTACGCTGTAGCGGAACCTAGGTCGTAATAAAAACACTCAATGTGGAAAACCAAAGTGTCTCCTTTCATCATGAAGTACTTCCTCCATGTTACGCATGAAACTGATTTATTTATAAAGTTAATATAAAAATGTTATTTCAATGAAACTAGCATGTTTTTTGTTTTCTCTCGACTCTATAAATTATTTATGTCTGATGTATTCTCATGTATAAAGTAACTTATTTTTGTCACTGGTCTCAATCAGATTTCTTGAACAAAGCATTTTGACTAAATTCTTCCAGCATATGATGCAAGTTCTGTAAAAAAATTAACTATCTTCCATCACACTGTAATAATTTAAGGACAGTTTGCATTCGGTATAGCATAAAAAATTACATTTTCAAAAAGAACTTTTCTTAAAAATTATCAGGGGATTTAGTAGACACCAAATGAGGATGCCTAAGCACAGAGACAATGTGTTCGACGTGTTGTTCAAATATTTTATCTGCGGTTCCTATTATAAAATTTTATTTCAATCAAGACATTTTTTTTACTTAATGTTTATTCAAGGAGAGTTTTTGACTCGTACTGAACTGATTGAATCGTTTTATCTCTCAATTATTGCACCCATTATATTCTTCGCAGGTGTAGCTAAACCTTGAGTTTTATGCCTTATCTCACAATTAGAAATGCATATTGAAATTTTTATTGAAATATGACTTCATGTTTCTGTCACAATTTTCTTCCTTTTGGATAAAAATTGATGTAATTACAGATTCTTTTACGCCTTTACAGACCTTATCGTCTTGATCCGCCGTTCAGGAGCCAATGCGGGGCCGTCTGTCTGGGATTCCTCACGTCCACCAAGTCAGCACTGAAAAGAGGGATGTAATACAGAGGTTGGGGCGGTGACTTCCTCTGCATTCCCGGCTCTCCCTGGAGTAGTGAGAAAAAGATGGCGTCCACGGACGGGGAAGGAAGACTCGTCATATAACATGAGAAGAGGAAAGCACGGCGGAGAGATTGAGAGAGGGATGAGTCGAGGCTTTGCATCTTCCCCACCTCCCCCACCGAAAAAAACCCCGGGGGCAAAGACTATGGTACGGGGGTGCAAAAAGAGGAAGAGGGGGAGGGGGCGGGGGATTCGAGGAGGTTTTTTGAAGGAGGTGGGGGACGTTGTAAGGGCGAACGGGGGACGGGAAAGCGGCTTCCGGAAGCTCATCCTCCTCCGCCCAGCCTCCCTCCGGGCTGGATCCGTCGGCGAGAGGTGGAGGACTCCGTGTCCCATTAGGAGAGAAAGGTTGCCAACGGCAACCCCTTCTCCCACCCTCCCTTCCCTTCGACACACATACACCCCTTCGGAGTAAAAACCTCCCGCCTCACCCACACAACTCCCTCCAACTCTCCTCATCCCCGACCCATCCCGTTTCCAGCGAGACCCTTATACGACCCCGAGGAAAGGGAGAGAAGGGAGGTGGGAAGGAGAGGAGATATCTTCCGATCCGACCAATCAAATGGCTCTGACCTCTAGCGCGTGTGTGTGGGTGGCCGTGGGGGGTGGTTGTGACATTCCCCTGCTCCCTTCGCCTTCCCCCTTCTCCACCCCTCTGCTTCCACCTTCTCCTTCGCTACCCGGTAACTCCTTCTCCCTGCTATTCTCAAAGATCCCGCGGACCCGCGAGTCCACCGGGGTGCGAGGATTTCCGCTCCAATTTCTCCCAATCTCTTCTCCTTCGCCTCCGCACCCTTCGTCGTCTCCCCCGCGGACTTGACCGTTTCACTTCCACCTCCTTTGCCATGTTCTTTCCATGCATTTCATCGTGGGCGGAGCATCTCCCCTTCAAATTATGCGGCTAGGATTTTGTTCGCTGGGAAAAATGGAGTCTTCAGCTTTGAGATATGGATTTTTGGAGATTTTCCCATGGATATGCCCAGACAGAATTGATAAGAGCGCTCTGCTCTGATGCTGATTTTTAACATTTATGCGGGGTCCCCATCCACCGCTTCCGAGTAAAATAAGGGCGTTGCTTAAGTGAATACAAGAACGAAATTCACATTCACATTGATTCACTCGTTCCGCGATTTTTTTATAACTATTCGTCGTATTCGTACGTTCATTGGCCCCTAGTTGCGCTTCATTTGGAGTCCGTATTTATTTATACCCCGAGCATTCAGCAAAATCCAAAGATATTGAGATTTTTACCTGAAATAATGTAATACCTGTTATTTTTCATCTTTTGGTTTGATTCCTCGCGTGCAATTCAGAGAAAATAATGCTTTTCCAGCAGTCGCGTAATCCATTACTAGCAAATCAGCGTTTCTAAATTACAAATAAAATACATTCCTCCATTGTCAGTTGTGGTTTTGCTATTAAAACATTTTTGTGTCAGTATGTAAACACATTTCATTAATTTTTATGGTGCCCATTGATTTCAGATATTTGATAAATTCTAATCAAATTCTTATTAATCTGAGTTAATTATTAATTATTGATTAACATTAATTATGAGTATATTCTTGTTTTCTTTTTTTAATATTAATCTTAAAAATTACTTGATTCAGTTTGTCTTTTTGTAGAATTTAATCAAAAATAATTCTTACTAACTCACCTATAATTTGGTACTTCATCAGTTTTTGTGTATAAATTATAGGTTTTAATTCGTTACCCATCGTGTGCTACATACGCTGACCAAGTGCATATGGCAAATATTATATTTCGCAATAATTATTTGTTGTCTTTTCATGTCTTCTGAATTAACAGAATAAAAAATTCCCTCAATATTTTTCATAGATATGCTTCTATTATGCAGCATCCAGAATAAGAATTACCACACATTCTCTCTCATTATTTCATCCAGGTTTATTTTCAACGCTTCGCCCGAAAATGGTATAGTCGAAGGGACGAGATGTGTGTCCCCGCCAGTCTTCGAGGCCTTCGCCGTTCGTACGACGCATAGAAAAATCCCTCCTCAACCAACCTACGGGGAGAGGACGGAGAGGAGAGGATGGAACATCCGAGAAGAAAAAAATGAAAGAGGAACGACGCGTAACGAAAGGGTTTCTCTCTTTCTCAGGTGGGGAGAGTGAGAGAACGGGAACGGGGGGGGGTAGGAAATAATATTTCCAAGCGTGCTGTCGAGAGAGGTCGAAAGAGAGGGTGTGGCGTTAAATATTTCTTCTTTCTCGCCTTTACCGAGCGGGATGCAGAGGATGGAGGGAGCGTGGGACTGGGCGTGGTGGTGGACTGGAATGTCATCGTCTGGGGGCGGCGGGGGAGTGTATGCGGTGGCCAGGGGTGGTGTCGATGTCGCGAAGGAGTCGTCGTTTCGACTCCTCCTCGCGGTGTTTGATAGGAGGGGTGAGGGAGGGGACCAGTGGTGCTGTTCGCCGGGGGAGAGGGGTGCGGGCGCGGTGTGGTTGTTAGCGGGACGAGGATGAGAGCGTGAGGAGGCTTCCCTATACTACTCCTCTCCAGGCCGCCCTCATCCACGTGAAGTGGATTCACGTCTGCCTTTATGCTCACGTCTATCACGCGAGGTTAGGGAGGGCGGAATGGTTGGGGAGGGAGGGGAGGCGAAGGCCGGGGGTGGATCGTCAGGTTGACGAAAGAAACCCTCGCTTGCGAAGGCACTTGGAGTGGGGAAGGGTAAGGAGGAGGGGGACCTCGTTGGCATTGTTGGTGAGTGGGTGTGTTGTCGTTGTGTGTTGGACGGCACGGGACTGAAAGGAAAGCGGGCAGGAGGGAGGGGATGGAGAGGAGGGAAGAGGCCACAGTCGAGGGCGAAGATGTTTCCATGTGCATATTACACGAGTGGTGGCAAGTGGCACTGAGCTCCTTCTCTCCCTCCCTTTCTCTCTCTTATGTCTCTCGACCCGTCGTGAACTGACAGGTTAGCCCGCGGTCAATTAGTTAAAAAAGGTTTTTTTCGCTCGTCTCTCCCTCGTGCCGCGAGTCTTTCTTGTATGTTTCTTCGCCTCCTACTCTGACGCTATTTTTTGCGAGACCGAGCAAGGGGAAGGCTGAGTGGTGTTGTTAGTGACCCATTTAATTTGGAGAGTTTTCTGTCGTTCTTGGCGTCCAAGTGTCTTCCCCTCCCCGCCACTCCTCCCTTCCCACCCCTCTCATTTTTTCCTCTTCTCCGCATTCAAAAGCGTCTTTTTTCCTCCCCTGAGTTCCTATTTCCCTCCCTACTCCTTTGGAGTAAAATCAGGAATATTGTAAACTATCACTGCAAACGAATGCGTTTATTTGTCTTATTTTATTTGGGTTTAATTGATGCTATTTTGGTAGTTACGGATATTAGTGCTGTATTTGAAACTCTAGTTTCCTCAAAAATAAATAAAAATGTGCCAGTCTATTTAATTATAAGAAGATATTGCTAAATGATAAAATTACACGCACAATAGTATTGAAATAACATTAAGACAAAAACAGGCATGCCTTTCAAGAATGCTCTAATTTTAGGGACAACATATTAATATTCTTAATTCTCTGTGATAAATAAAAAAAATTGGCACAAACCTTGTGAAAAAACGAGTAACTACGACACAGATTAACATCACCTCAAAAAATATAATACCCTCGCACGTGAATTATAATAAAATTTTCTTTACATTGAATTTTTGGGAGTAGTTCTAATTGGTAGTTCATTTTGAGACTGTAGTTCTAAAGTCACAAGTTTTGGATGATATTCAATAAAACTTTTGCCATAGTTGCAGCGATTTCTGTTTACAGCCACAGAAAATGTGTTCCAGTTTATTTCAGTGAACCTTACTTCAGATATGACATTTGCGATCTGATTAGAGGTCGTTTATTTAAATCATTTCTAAATGCGTATATATAAAAATGAAATAATATCTTAATTGCTTTACTTTCCAAAGTATGACATCTTCCAGAGCGCCTCTCATATGTTACGTGACATTTAAAAATCAATGACCTCCATTCCATCTTCATGTTTTACTTTACATCTTAATGCACCCAATCAGAAGTTTACTCCTCTTCCTCTCTTTTCACGTTTCAGTTCACCTGTTTATTCTTAATCTAAATCGGAGGCACTAGCCATGAACGTAGCATAGCCTGCCTCTCTCTCTTTATTAGTGGAAAATGGCGTAAAAACGGGACCGAGTAATTTTTTTATTACTTATAAAAAACATTTCTCTAGGAGAGCTTTTTTTCCCTTGAGGACTTCTTCTGCCGGGGCGGGTGGAGATTTCCTCTCTCTCGTTTTCCTTCCATCTTTTCCTCTTACCTCTGGAAATGCGCGCTTCAATACCGCTAATTAGACAGCAGCTGGGAGTGTGGTGGTTTTCGTGGGGAAGGACGGGAAAGGGGTTTCAGGCGGGGCCATGAAATTTTGTGAGAGAAAGAGATGGTTGAAAAATGTTTCGAAAGCATTGCACAATGTTGTAGTGGGTCACGTTTATTTTGCCGAAAATATGAAATTAAATCCGCACAAAGTGTTTGTATGTGTATTTATATACATAAAACTTCCATAATACAAAAAACATATACATATATAGATAATACATATAGATAACACTTAAAAAAAGAACACTCAAATTGTAGATTGTTTGAGCTTACTGGTCAGACTGAAAACTGAAGAAGGCCTTGGAGTAGGCCGAAAGCTCAATTTTTTCTACAACGTGAGTGTTCTTTTACGTGTTATCTATTTTATTCTGTGGTTCATCAATTATATACATGTAGTGTGTATGTGTTTATGTAAACCACGGCACCAGGAGTCAGAGAATATATATATTATACGTCCGCGTATATATATTAGATACACTATAAGTAACTTATGATTTGAAAAAAAAGCGTTGACGATAAAAATTTTTGCAAGAAGGATATTGGTGGCAGACACTCTTAGTAAGTAAGCAAACGGAAATTCCATAAGGTCCTTATATTGTTTGTAGCACTAAAAATGTGCATCAGAAACCTATCCGCCATGGAGTATAGTATTGAGGCTTTATAAATTATGGATCTAGGAAAAAATTGAGGGAACAAACTAGGCAGACAGGGAAAGTAATGACAATATTTTAAATGAGGAAGGAGAAGGGAAAACATTATATGGGAAAGCCGAAGAGCAAAAATTTGGTTGGAAGTAATATTGAGAGTTTGTGGGGATCTGGGTGCGTTGATAGAGAGTTTAATGTAACCTAGGTGAGGTAGAGGAAGGGAGAGAATAATAATAATAATAATACATTTAGGCATATAAACATATTTACGTGTATGTGTATATGTCTGTAAATCATATTTTTCCTTAATCATATGGGTTTTTAACACTTTTCCCTCTATCTACGAATGTATCCACATAACTGTATTCTCGCCGTTTGGCGGATTTACGAGATTAATGTGTTATGCCAGTACGACTCATAATGACTTTTTTCCCTGTTATCCTTTCCTCTTGTGTGTTTCTTTCCCCTTAAACTAATGTTCTCCCTGAAATGTACATCTATCTCTTATATATATCCTACTCATAATAATAATATCCTCCTCATAATATCCTTATATATATATATATATATGTATATATATATATATATATATATATATAAACACACAAACACTAACACAAAAAACACTACACACATAGAAACATAAAAGAAGGACACTTACATTGGATATTTACGTTTCGACGGCACGGCCGTCGTCATCAGAGCCGTCGTCGCCGGAGAGCGTCTTTTCCAAGTTTATATATATATATATATATATATATATATATATATATATATATATATCCTATAGCCTTCCCCCCCTTTTTTCCCCCCTTTTCCTTTCTTTTCCCCTCTTTTCCCCTCTTTTCCCCTCTTTTCCCCCATTTCCCCTTCTCCTTCCTACCACTGCTTTCGGGCCCTCTTCTGCCTCAGTTCTGTTCCTAACTCCTCTTGAGAAAGGTGGTTGGACCACCGAAAATTCGAGAACCAGTGAGTCCCTCTTTTGTGTGTTTTGGTTTCTGTGTTTGTTATGACTATTAGTGAATTTACATTACACGTTTGTGGGTTTTCCAAAAAAGTGTATATATATATATATATGGGTCGCGGTGGTCTAGTGAGTAGAGCGTTGGACTACTGACCGGAGGGTCCCGGGTTCGATTCCCGGGCAAGGCACTTTGGGCACCTGCAGCTCCACCCAAGCTAGTTGATTTTTCGGGTACCAGGTCTTCCTGGGAAACCATAACTGGCACAGGGAAAGGAACTGGCCCCCCTACCCTGATGTGTGAATATTCACACGCCCGTATAGGGCTTGGTACATGGGTGAGCTCTACCATCACCTACTAAACCGACCTTCGGGTTGATTACTGTGTTTATGGTTATATATACATATATAACCATATATATATATATATATATATAGTTTGTGCTAGTGTCATATAGTTATATATATATATATATATATATATATATATATATATATATATATATATATATATATATATATATATATATATATATATATATATATATATATATAACTTTTGGACGGCAGAATAGAACACAGAATGAAGAATAAAACAGATACTCCGAGTAGGCCGAAAGCTCAAATCATCTACAGTGTGAGTGTCCTTTTACGTGTTATTCGTTTTATTCTTTATTCTGTGTTCTATCGTGCCGTCCAAAAGTTATATTGCTCTCGTGCGTACTTCCGCATCATCGATTTCGTGTTTGAATTTATGGGTGTCGAAATATAATATTAAACATATTATATATATTTATATACATATATATATATATATATATATATATATATATATATATATATATTTACCTTTCATGTTTTCATCCCTATTTTATCAGACATCCAGATTCCCTCCTACGCAAAATAATCCTCATAAATGCACCTATATAATGCTCCATGATAGCAAAAATGACACTCTCTATTTGCGCAATTTACTTACAAGGCGTGCAGCTCCTAAAATGTATCTTTAGAAATATTTCCCCCATTCTCTAGGAAAGCAAAAACATCGCTATCACACTGTTTAAATGCCTCTGTGTCATATTTAAACGTCCAGCAAACCTTTCTTATATCCCTAAGACCACCAGGCTCCTTTCTAAATCCACTCCAATTCCCAAAATTCCTCCGACTCCATGTAATCTTGCCAGATGCAAAATCTGCTCCGTGCTCGTCACAAATTCCCTTCCGCAGCAGCACCTTCACAAATATCTCCCATACTTTCCGGCCTCTTTCTGCACATCAAAAAATGTTGTTTATCTCCTTCAATTTAAACTCTTCCTAGCTTTTTATATTGGACCAATGCACCACTCTCCTAAGTATCAGAATTAAAAACCACCGAGCAACCTGTAAAACATTCTGTGTCCTATTCTCCCCGGTGGCCTCCTTCCAAGACCCCCGCTTCCCCAACAAAACTCGTGATAATTCCGCACGGCTACCATTATTCCTTCCCTCTCTTCTACAGCCTCACCATTCCACTCAAAGGCAGCAGAATCAGCTTGCATTTGGTCATGGCAAGGCTGGAAGTGAGCTGTGCTAGTGCCATATCTATCTACATGTTTTTATGGTTTCCTACATTATTAAATATATATATATATATATATAAATGTAAATAAATATATATATATAAATGTAAATAAATATATATATATATATGTAAATAAATAAATAAATATATAAATATATATATATATATATATATATATATATATATATATATATATATATATATATATATATATATATATATATATATATATATCAGAGTAGGTTGCTGGATTGGGTTTTATTTGGAGTTACAAAATATTTATTTGATAGTTCTGTCCATTCGAAAATCTACCTTAACCGGTAGATTACCAAATAATATATAAATATATATATCGTGTATGTATGTATGTATTTCTATATATTTATATATATCGTGTATGTATGTGTATATATAAAAATATATTATATATATTTTTATATATTTTCCATAAACACAGTAATCATCAACCCTAAGGTCAGTTTAATAGATGATGACAGAGTTCACTCAATTCACTAAGCCCGACGGCGTGTAAATATAGTCACACATCAGGGTAGGGGGACCAGTTCCTTTCCCTGTGCCGGTTATGGTTTTCCAGGAAGATCTGCTACCCGAAAAATCACATATCTTGGGTGGAGATGCAGGTGCTCAGAGTGCCCCGGGAATCGAATAAATAAATTAATAAATTTATATATATATATATATATATTTATATATATATTTCAACATGATTGATTAAGTAAAAATATAAAGTATCTTAATTATTATAATTTCGCCTAATATATTGTTCCGTCATTCTTTAGAATTCAAAACTTGTGCAAATTTTTATGTACTCACCAAAAATGAACGATAAGACCATGAAATCCGTAGTTTTGAGGGATAAAAAGCAGTAATCTGTATTTTACTTGTGCTTGGTTCGAAGCCAGTTTTTTTCCTTTTAATTCACACACACAGGCCTTCATGAAGTCATCAATTAATCTCGAAATTTGGAGGATTTATTTGCTCTATTCCAGCTCGTAGTCTCAGCTGAATACGAAATGTTGAGCCATTCGAGTGTTCAGAATTATTGTTTTTTTGGGGAAGGATTCCTTAGTATCAGTCGAGGCATATGCGGAGAATGAAGTTGAACGGCAAGGAGTGTTTGCCTTGGGAGAGTATATAAACGTGACCAACATGAAAACGTCATTTCCGTCCTTCTGACATCCGATGTCAAAGAGAGACGACCACGGCATAGCTGTTACATCCAAAGCAGTTCCAAACTCAATCTCCTCAGCCCTTGTTTTTCTTCTACATCCCAACTTCTTCTCGCCCTTGCGAACACATGAGTAATCATGTATGTCTTCAGTTTATATCTCAGGTGACAATTTTTGTTTTTAATTTGCATTCCTTTTGCCGCACACGTATTATAAATGCTGGAGCTAAATTCTGGAAAACAGGCAAGGTTTTTCATAGCATATGCTATTACTAAAACTCAAAAAAATATGCTAATATTTACTAATGAGTTTTCTAGGATTGTGTCAACAATTGTTTTTTCTTCTTTTTTACATATTTTAGCTGAGACTGATAATACTAATTCAACTACTTATGATCCCTATTTAAAGTAATGCTATTCTAAGAATATCTCTTGCAAAGGTTCTACTCGAATTCTTCCATATTTCTATGCATTTGAGTTAATTCAACTATTTTCGTAATGACATTTATGCCTAACTAATATTTATGACGGCGTTTGTTGCATGGAAATGTATTAGTACATCACATCTCAAGGATTACCGGTTATGCGCCGTCATGTCCTCTTCATAATATCTGTGATGCTATGAAAGTTTATAACTCGATAATAATTCACCGTATTCCTTTCTTTCATACCAATATCAAAATTTCTAATTACGGGTGAAACATCTCAGATTTAGTCGTTGAAGAACATCCTACGCAGGAGTTGGATCATTAATTTCGATCGTTCATTTAGTTTGACCAAGTTTGTATACCAACGAAAAATATTCTACATTTAATCTTTCACTTTGATTTCTTAGGAAAATTTAATCATCACTTAAAAAATCTATATTTAAGACTAACAATGGGTTCTCGACACTAATTTGATTCGGTGCTTTCGACGTGAGAGACTGAACCATCGTCCTTTCTTTTATTACAGTATTTTTCCTTACAACCTATTATAAATTTGAGATATAGTTCCATACTCTCAAATATATTTGAAAAATTGTGTTGCCACTTTGTCGGCAGGTCTATCTCCCGACTGCATCACTGTTAATGGTTGAAAAATAAATATACATAGGAGAACATCCACTTCATTCATTCATGTTATCACTGATATTCAGTTCCTTCATTCTGGCGTGTCCTACCTCATTGGAAATGATTAAGAAATCCGATCTGCTTCTAGTAATTGGGGTGCCCCTTGCTTCATATAACTCCAAATTATTATTTTGATTATTGATGTTGCCATTTGAAAACTTTTTGTAGCCATCCAGCTAATCTAGGTTAATTTGACTAGCCATAGAGCTCGAGAACTAGCTTAGCAGGCGGCCGCGTCGGGCTGAGTCGGCCAGCCAGGTTGCTTCCCAAGATGACCTCGTGACACCAGCGTAGTTAACCAATTATAAATATTTTTCGCGAAATAACGCAGCGGTTTTAAAAATAAATCTCAAAAATATTTTTACTAAAATGCACTTTACAAACTTTGACCGATGATCTGAGTTAAAAAGGTGAGCCTAAAACGTGGAAATAAGACCAATAAAGCTAAAACTAATTTTGTTTCGCAGTCTCTCTCCGACAACTAACTTATTCCATCAACTTGGGCAAATTTTTCCTGTTAGGTCAGGCAAACCATTCCACTATCTCTCTTAAAAAGAAGTCACTTCTCTATCAATGCCAAAAAATCCCTTATTTCATCGTCTTCCGAGTTCCTCTTACTCTTAGGTGGTCCTTACTTCCAGTTCGAGAAAATGTCGACGGGGGCGGGGAGGTTCTCTCATTTCCTTGCGAGAACTTTCCTTGACGCACGTTCCTTACCCCGAAGTGCGGGAGGGACCCTTTAGGATCTCAATCAGGTTCGGAGGGGTTTTTATTTTATTTTTAAAGCATCTTTTGTGCCCTTTTCAGCACCACTGCCAAAAATCCTTCCTCTTGTGTCTCGCCGAATAAAGCGGAAGGGGGCAGGGGGGGGGCGAGGAAAGACTGCCGAAAAACCGTATTCGCCCCACTTCACAGCCTTCCTTGGTTCCTTATTTGGGATGCACGTGGACCCGTCCCTCTTTTCCTCTCCACCCACGAGCGGGCTTTGATTGGTCCAATCTTTCGCGAGAAATGTATGTGTAGGTGGAGGAAGGGAATGTGGAGGGTGGGCTGGGAATGGGGTTACATTTTTGAACAGTCGGGGGCCGTAGGGGAAGTGAAATGGGTTACCGTCTATGTGCAGACAGGTAGATGCTGGGTAAGAATTTTTCCATTCGTTTCCTTACTAGTTATGGTGTTTTTTTTTAAAGAGTCTCAAGCGCACCCCGCAATGATTTTTTCAACGTGTTTAAAATCCCATTGGAGGTGATCATTATATCTGTGAAACACAGGTGGAAATAAATTATCTCTAGGTTTGGGACGCATCAAATTCAAATGCATATTTACGAAATATTAAGCATGAATTTTTTTTTTAGTTTATGACTTATCTGTCCCGATAGTTCCATCGAATTAATTTAGAACATCAGTGTTAAATAATGGAATAGAGCTAAAAATTGTTTCCGTTTTGTAACATATGCATTAGGATTTGAGAGTATGACTTCAATGGAGCTCCTAAGATATTGACTATGGATTATGCAGCGGTAGGTAGCATTTGTCATAGATCCCCAAAATATTTCACTTGTACTTGCCTCCTGTCATTAAGAGCAACTGCGATTTCCATGACCTCAACTTTGAAAACTCGTCATTCTCCATCGAAATATCAATTGGCTTTACTTCAACGTGCACAGTGAATCCCCAAGTTTTTGGTCAGGTGCTTTAAACATTTAGTCCTCCCAGCCATTTTCCTTCAAAGTGAACTTTTGAGTTTTGCTTTAACCTCTGCAAGTCATGCTGTGCAATGCGTTGCTCTAGCATTTTTTTAGCATTATTATGTAACGAGGTCCCCGCGTCGCGCGGGAGAGAGTGCGATCTTTATCACTAGGTAGGTAGGTACTGCATAACAACCGCAAGCAACGACTCCTTCGAGCTCGCTGAATAGAGAGGAGATCGGAAGGAGAGATCGTCGTCCCTTGTTAAGGCAGTTAACGTCCCGAACATGTTTTCCGACTCGGAGTTTCCTCGAAATGTCAGAGGCGGAGTCGGAAGGGAGGTTGTCCGGGACAATTGGGCGCTTTATTTGTGCACCTCTCGCAATTACCTCTTCTTTTGTCTCACCGCACGCACGTTCCGGCACGCCCCCTTCGTCTCTACACGAATTGTACACCACCGCCAGATCGCATCATTTATTCTCTCTCACTACTACTTCCCAGCCCCTCACGGCGTGCCTCTGGCGCTTGAACGGAGGATATAAAGAGACGTGAGTGAGGTGGATCATATTCTACAGCAGCACGCGAGGGCAAAAACATAAGACAAATAGTATATCATCGATCTCTGTCAACAACAGAATTGAAGGAATTCTCGGAAAGAGTGGGTAAATACCAAATCTCAATGAAAACTCAAATAATGAGGTAAATTTAACACCCTTTAGTTTGATAAGAATTTACTTTTGTGCTGGTAGTTAGAGAATAGGTAATGATGCTCACTAGATAATGTTCAGGCTAAAATCAAACCAACAAGAGTTTTATTAAAATACATATATATGAACTATGTCCAATTATGAAAGCACAGGCTTGGATGAATACTACAAGTTTAATGTCTAAAACATATACCTCCTCGCGTCATCGGGTCAGAACCACAAGGTGCAGGAAAGAGGGGTCAGGTAGGAATTTCGAAGTTACCTCGCATGCGTTATACCGATTTGGTATTGAATAATATTAAAACGTTTTTCAAATTATTAGTCCGATTAAGAATACCATATATCTATCAAAATAAATCTATCCATTGGTCCTTCCGAAATTTTAGGGATTCGGCCTATTAGGGAATGATGACAAGGATTCGTGCGGTGGTGGTAAGATGCCTTTTTAACCATAATAATTGCCTATGTACCAGTAAGCATACAGTTAAACGATACTTATTCGTGCTATAGAAATCTCTTGGGTGCAATAGTTTACATATATTAATAAAGTCTGAATTTTTTTCCGCATTGGAAACAGCATTTAAATAAATTCAGTAAATAATTTAATTTTATTGGATTCGAAAGTCATCCGTCAATCTTTGTTACAAAAGCCACCATTGCCTAGAGAAAGTGACTATGTTTAAACTTTATAGGTAAACTTAGTGTTTATATTTTGATATTTTAATTTCCGAATGCCTTTGTCAAACTTGAACTTGGCTGCAAAAATTAAAAACTAAAACATTACTTCAAAAGTTACCACTAATGTTATTCGAGAACCAAGCGATATTTAATGTTTAAGAAAAGAATATCGTACAATGTCCACTGGCAGCAAGTTGGATTGCTTGAAAAAGGATAAAAGTGTAAAGCAACTCCAAAATAAAATTGAATTCAATTTGACATATCTAAATACGTACAGGGAGCCTTGAATTTCTAATGCCACCCAATTTGTTCTCGGGACTGTGAGTATACTTAAATGTGTGGTAGAGCTTAAAATACTCGGAAAATCTTGATACATGCATAGATGACTGCACCGTAGAGTACACCGGATTTGTGAAACTGCCGCTAGAGTGAGATATGTTCGCCATGCTAAAAACGGCGTCATTTAGTAAACAAGAACAGCGTGTAAACTCCGTTTTCTTCTCTTGCGTGGTTTAACACCCATAGAAATTCACCTTCGAGTGAGTCATATAGTGATGGTGTCATATAGGTGAAAAAGTGTGATTTCGTGTGCGGGGCAGCTCAATAAAGGTCGAACATCGTGGAGTAACGCACCCGATAAGTCTCTGCCACAGACCAGTGGTCAAAAGGGACCTCTAAAGAAGAGTTTTCCGCGACCATAGAATAATGAAATCGTGAAAAATGTGCGCGTATACAGGGAGATTATGTTGAGAAGTAGCAGATGTTTCAACATTTTGGCGTTAAATGTTTTCCTGAAATATATAGGCGCACTAAGAACTTGAACGTACTCCGTAGGAATACTACATGTATGTTTTAATTCAGCAGCTCGTCTACATTATTTTGATATGGGTACTTGGTAATGTGTAAGAAAATATCCAGCTGAGACCATATAATATTTTAAAAATGTTCGACTGTTGGAGTCTAACTTATTGTAAGGAGTAAGAGCCAAGTATATTTCGTCCAATTTGTAGCTGAAACGACTCTATCGATCTTCCAAAGTTATTTAACATGCGGTAAGTTAGGGCGAAGGGTAAACTGTAAGAGTTGGGTGTTTTTAAAATTTAATTCAACGCCGAATCTGAACTAATTATTGGATGGAAACTCAAAATTGAACAAAAAAATTTAGGAGACTGCGATTTAAAATGTGGCCACACACCCCCAGGCCGCTTAAATCTGAGATTTGAATCTTTGCGTCGCGCATGGTCTTTTATGTGAGACAGGTACCCGCAATCAATCGGTTGATTAATGGACCTAGCCGCTGTACCACGCTGGGGGAAGCCCGCTTCCAAACTGACATGCGATCGCGGAGCCGACCTCTCCCCACCCACGGCAAAAGTGTCGGAAGGGAGCGCGGAGGGAACCGAGTGACGCCATTGGTCATCGGCCTGTCCGGTGGGCGTGGCCGCGCCTGCCCGATGACGCGGCACAGCAGCTGACTGGGGTGGGTCCCATTCTTCTCCCGCTCCCCTCAACTTCCCCCCTCTCTTTTTTTTTTTTCCCCACCGCTTCAAACTCTTGCCGAAGGTGGGGTTTTTGATGGGGCGGGGCGCAGGCCGAGACGCTGACTGCAGCGCCTCCATTAACTCGGTGCCGTACTTAGGACGCTGCCTCCGTCCTGGTGAGTCAGAGCGTTGGGGAGAGCCGGCAGGCACTGAGGGTCGAGGCGACCTCACCTCTCACTTCGTTTAGGTTAGAATGGGAAGCTGCAGATTTGCGTGACGTCTGAGAATGCATTCAGTCGCACCACAAATGATTGCATTTGTTCAATAAAATTAGATACAAATTCATCGGAATTATGATCTCTCCATTCTACACGTTTTAGTCCGACGACAGTTTAAATCAAATCTCTTTCGCGTACTTAACCACCACACGGAAATTTTTTTCGCCCTCGTAAGCAGATACTTGAAAAGCGGAATTGCTTATTTATCTTTGTACCTTTCAACAATCAATGCTGACAGCTGAAAATTAGCCTATGCCCACTTTTTAGCCTCGAACTAAATGCAGTGTCGTCAATAAATTTTCATTTTCCATTTTAACTGCAATCAAAAACACAATTTCGTCCAAAATAGTAATGCTTTTCTTCTTTTCAATTCTGCTTTCAAAAAGTGCTTCAGTTTCGGAAATGTTTTCTAAGAAGTCCTTATGTCGTACGTCCTTTTGTTTATCACTCCCGGGATTGAAATAATTTTGAAAACGACTTTTATCTTACCAATTGCCATTGTTTGCGTTTTAATTTAGTTAAATTAAAACAATTTGCTTCTGTCATAGTTTCACGTTCCTTGGCAGCTACGGAATCAGATTGATTTTTATTGCAATTAATATGATAGTTTTAATTAGAAAACCTTGCCTCTGTACTTGCCACCATACTGAATTTATCAGTACATTTATCCCTTTAATGTCATGGTCCCTTATTTTCACGTTGGGTGAACTCTACCATCACCCAACAGATCGAAATTCGGGTTGATGAGTGTGTTTATGATTATTTTTTGAAAGCAAGGCAAAAATTAAATGCAATAAACTTTCCTCTTTTAGGGAAAGGGAACAGATTCAATTTTGTATTTTGGATGTGAAAATATATTTTCTCACGGTATCACAACACCAGTTAACACGATGAGGCTAATTGCGTAGTACTGAATCTTATTATATTTCTATACCCAATGAAATAGTTGTGTGCCAAATTATAGAGAAAGTAACGTAAGTATTTTTAAAAATCTCAGGAGGTAAATTATTTCATGCACGCTCCAAATATTTGGTGCAATTTGAATACAAAGTTGACGAAATTGCACGAAATAAGTCTTTCTACCAGAGCAGCTGTTAGCGGTAAAAGTCTTTAGTCTGATAATCAGCAAATAGAACTCGAAAACATATATACCTCTAGTGTTTACTCTTCTTTTGCCCTAACATACGAGCGATATCGATAGCAGAAAAGTGGAGAGGTGAATCAATCATTGGAAATATGGTGCTTGCATAGATAAAAATGATTAAAGCAAAATGGGTGGATATAATCAGTGAAAACATGCCCTACACGAGATGGATTAAAAAAGAACTCCATGGAAGTCACTGGCAAGATATCCTGCGATGCAGTAGTTAACTGGTGACTAGAAAACGTGACATCTGCAGAGGAAGGCCAAGTTATGTAATTTAAAGGCAGTGATGGAAGAGGTCTGCGCTTCAAATATGAAGAAAATGTGGTTGATAGTAAATGTGTGGGATAGCTTTAAATGCTGTAAAAAATAAATCCTCGAATGGATAACGTTCGGTGGTTACCTAAATTTAAATGTACCTCTCGGCACATATAATGCCAAAATTTCCCACTTATAAATTTCTCAAAAATAGCAGTCATTTTTTTTAAATGGGTTTTTGTCATAATGATTAGGTAGAATGGAATACGACTACATCAAAATAATACTCGCCGTTTAACAAAACTAGAGTTTGTCATAACATGACATCCAGTTAATCTGTTAAAATGAACTCCAATAAAAATATGACTTCGTAGTGCTTATTATTTACATAATGTGAAAGCATCTTCAGCGAGTTTCAATTGAGTTGCAAAGGGTTTTCAAGTTACTTAAGTTATACGGTGTCCTCTAATGCCGTCATTAAGACTTGCTGGGAGCTTAACAATATATGAGGAAAATGAAAAAAATATTTATTTTCCACGCAAAGTGAACGACATAGGTCGCATCCTGAATTTAATTTCACGCCATAGTCCTGGTTTAGGCAACTGGGTATATGGGCTCCTCCCCTCCAGCGATTTCTCCTTCGAATCTGTCCCAGCGGTCCCCGTCCGTGCGGTCCGTAATTAATGCCGCTCGGTTGGTTCTTTTCGAATGTATCAAACCGTGTATCCGAGTCCCGGGACACGTAAATGGGTTCGTAAATTGAATACTTATCGCAAGAAATCAGATGGCTACCCACGCACGCGGAGCACCCATACTCTCTCTTTCTCTCACACCCCATCCCTCCCTCTCTCTTAAAAATGTTTAGATAACGGGAAATAAACTTTCTCGGTTGCATCTGCGTAGGGACTGATGGCTCTATGTTATACACCCAAGACGACGAAAGGGGCGGAATGGGAGGTGATGGTTGGGGTGGGGAGTTAAGGGGTTGAGACAAGTGGTAGGTAGGGGGTCGGAGATGATTTGTGAAGACGCAGACCGCGGAAGGCGGCGGGGGAAAGGGGCAAGCCTGATAGTGATAGGGTCAAAGGGACGTGAAAGAAGCGCCGCGGGGATCTCCCCCCACCCTGCCCGTGCTGCTCTCGGTGTGTGGGGGAGGGGATGGGAGGAGGGGTGAATTTACGCCGCGGTGGAATGAGAGAGCCATGGGGGGGAGGGGTGGAGTGGAGATGGGTGTGAGGGGAGGACGGGGGGGGGAAAGTCGGAGGAAGAAGAAGAGGAGGATAATGAATGGAGGGAAATGGATGTCCTTTACCTCTCTTATCCCGCTCTGACTTCCGGCCTGGACTCCCCCGCCCCGCCTCTAATATACTGCCTGTGAACGACGCGCTCCGCGAGGGTGGGGAGAGGTAGGAGGATGGCGGGAAGGGGTGGAGGGGGACGTGTAATGGTTTTATGGAAACGAGGGTCCACGAATTTTGACAGGTCTAACGTAGGGTCTCTCGCGAAAATTTATATCGTGTATGCATCAGGACAGGAAGCGGATTTTTGAGTGCAAAACGCCACGTGAATTTGTATTACGTTTGTCGTAGTGATGCCGTAGAGGCGTAAGCAAGATAATTATTTCCGCTTTAAAAACATACTTAAAAAGAAAGTGGCATGAATGGAAGATTTTCGGCAATTGAGTTAAATCTAAAGTTTAAAAAAAATCACCGGGAAGAGTTTTCTTATTAAAAATTAGAAGAAGTAAAACTGACCGGATGAATAATTGAAGATGCTCTCCAATGGGGGAAGAATTAAAGACTACTGTACAAGTATATTTCATTTATGCTTGGATATAAAACTGATGTTTTTGATTTGCAAACTCTAAAGAAAATCCTGGTCAACGTTTGGTGAAATCATGTCTCTAGTCCTCCAGGGGAAAGACATCAAGGTTAAATTCAAACACTTCGGATGTTTTAAATAATAAAGTAGACGGTGAAATTGAGGAGCTGTTAGTGTAATCGGGTATCATTAAGGAATTTCGCATATAATTGTCTTCATGACTATCAAGTTGAAGAGTACAACAAATATAGACGATTATCATTCGCCAAAATATAATATCTCTTTACTTGAAATTCAAATGACTTGCTCAAATAAGAGTAAATATTGAATTTAAATATTTAAAAAATAGAAACTACAGGATTTTTAGGTACTTTCTTGCTTAACTTTCTAATCCTTATTTTGGTCAGGACCTGTAAACCTCTTACTTTAATTATACCTTCTTAGTATGTAGGTCTGTTAGTCCTATAGTTTCCCCGTCCTACATGAAAAAAATAAGTTTATATTATTAAAATAACCAAAATTATTATTTTCAATGCAGTGTATCAAAAAGACATACGAGCATATGGAGGGTTATATGATGAAGATTATAGGTCAATAAGTTTGGATATAGAAAAGGAATAGAATCCCGTTAAATATGCGCGTAGCGTGATGGCTAAATAGAAAACACGCTGAAAGATAATTGAATTAGTCAAAGAAAACTGCGAGATTAAACAAATCTGTATAAATACGCAAAATTTTAGGAAAAGAGAAACTAATAATTTTTATAGGCCCATTCGAAGCATCATAAAGAAAGGAATCGACCGGGAGACTTTCTTAGATCAGCACTAAATCCCAAAAAAGGAAGAAGCGGCAGTATATGAGAATATTTGAACCCTTAAGTCCGGCAAAGGTATTAATTTGAATCATAGACAAATGCATAGAGAAGAGAGCAAAAGAGTACTTGAGAGAAGATCATTTAGGAATCAGAAATGGAATTGGTACGTTCGGTGAAATAGCATTAATAGGGTCACTGGTAAAAAGTACCACCTGTACCAAGAACATGAAGTACCACCAGGATATATGTTTACGTTTCGTGAATTTTAAGCAGGCGTTCCACAGATTAAACTGGGAACAATAAAGATACGACTTGCAGAAAACAAGAGTAGACTGGAGCGATAGGCGATTCAACCCAAACCTGTATGGACGTATATCTAAGTCCACCAGTGAGGACTGTAAATGGAGCGTCATCATGGGATGTGCTAGACAGGGGAGTATGACAGAGAAGTTCATAATTGCATCACTTATAATTTTCAATACATGTGCAGAGGAAATGGTAAGGGAGGCTTGGGAAAGGTTGGAGTTTGGAGCCAAAGTATGTGGGGAGCTCATCAAATAGGATTTGCGGGTGATCAGGTTGTTTCACCTAGATGGCCAAATGATTGAAATCATTAATTGGTGCCGTAAAGAATCAGTGTGACTTATCTAAGGTTAAATAATTGCAAGAAAACGAAAGTAATGGGATTCTCTAGGAAAAGGAAAGCTACAAGTATGATAAATTTTAAAGTTTGGTGACAGAAACCAGAACATTCTAGTGATGGCAGGGGAAGAGAGATGGTTCTTCGGAGAAATTCCAAGGCAGTGGGACTGCAGGAGGTACTGAGAGGCAATGGGATGCTAAAGGCGTTGTTTGGAGAAAGCTGGGAAAACGATTAAGAGGGAGGAGAAGAATAACATTTTGGATCGGAGGAATGAAAGAAGATTGTAGCTAAAGAAAAGAGTATTGTAAAAATGGGTATTAAATGAAGTATGGGGTCAAGGATATTTTGTGTTATGTAAGTTCGGACTCGGGTCATTTGGGTGTTTTGCCTAGGCCCATCAAAAAACTACCATAACTCTGTATAATACTACTTAATAGTATGTGACATCTTCTACTTTTACTATTATTATAAAAAAATTCAAAAATTTTATGCACTTATCATTGTTATTGATTAACACAAATTATTTTATTGGTGGAAATCAATTCCTTGATGACTATCACCCTGTCTACTTGATTGATGTTGGACGTTCATATTGCTATTTTTGCTTGATATTTTATATTCTGTTTCATAGATCACAGCCACGTGACAAAACTAGTCCTCTTCTACGCATGGATTAGTTATTAAAGAATTTAAAATTACCGTTAATTGATATGAATATTTTAATAATGTCATTTTATTTGTAAAATGTCTCTCTCCCTAAGAAAGGATAATAACTGAAACATCCCAGCGAAACATGTATGTGCTAATTCGGTTAATAAATTGAAAAATGTGCCACTTTTCAAAATAAATTCAATTGAGCGAGTTAATTGAATATATTTTGAAAATAACTCCCATGCAAGAACTTCAAATGTGCTTGCAATATGTGTTTACTCCTCCATCGACAGTATTTTATTGCCTTTCTCTTCTCAAGGCCTCCACTATAATCAACCATAAAGTTATTTTTGATTGGTGAGGTGATTGACTCACCTGTTATTAATCGTTATGTGTGTGAAATTCACATATTCAGAGCATAGTGGGCAATTCCTTCTCATACACCATCTGCAGGTTCCCAGTGATATTGAGTAGATATCCTGAAATCGGCTTTGATTACATTTTTCTGGGGTGGCCCAGCAACATCGCCTGGATTTGAGTCCTGGACCCACCAGTTAGTAGCCGAAAACTATGCTCCCGTTGATAGATAACATAATTCCAATAGCATTCTAATCAACTCCTAAATGCAAAACATGTCCTGACTGCTCGGCGTAATTTAACTACGCGATTAAATGTTCAAATATGTAATGAAATTTCCAAATTAGAGCGAACATTTTCTATCCCCGTACTCGAAAGTGCTTGCCTGAGTACTACTCCGTCCAAGTAATACAAAAAGTAATGCTCGCTGACCTAGCGTTGATAACAATAAGTTCTTCTCCTTTCCAAGCTTATTCTCTCGATAACCAATTCATTCTTCTTTTCCCACCTCCTCACATCCCCCTCCCCTCCTCTCTATCCTCCTCTCACTCTCCCTCTTCTAAAAACCGTCCAACTCGCCCCACTGAATCCACTCCACTTGGACTTGATTGCTTCCCCGTAGCTCGTGTGGTCGTGTGGAGTTTTGGTTTTGGTGCCTGCAAGTGTGTTCGTGGGCGTATAAAAGAGATGTAAACGGTGTGCGGCGGAGATGGAGGAGTTGAGGAGCTCACGGGGAGCCGGGGAACGGGGGAGAGAGAGGGGAGAATGGAATGGGCGAGAGTTTTACGTGTATTGTCGGAGGCGAGGAGCAGGGGGAGGGGGGGAAGAGATGAAGTGGTGCGAGAGGAGAAGAACTGGGAGCAGAAGGGATCGAGGAATTGTTGGGAGAGGAGAGTGTGGTGGGAGGGATGGGCGAGGTTGGGAGGGGGGAGAGAGGGAAGGAGGGGGGGGGGGTTGAAGGTGAGGGGGGAGGGAGCAAATGGCTGCGGACGCAAAGGTCTCCCCGGAGGGTGAGTTCGTGGGAGGATTGCTCTACTTCTCCTTTCCCACTCTCTCCCTCCAAATTCCTTTTGCCTCAAGGAGATTAAATGCGCCGAGCAGGAGTTCGCGTAGGGTATTCACTTAATTGCGCATGCCTATTAAATTAATTAGATTAGGTTTGATTGTTTATTTGTTTATTTCGAAGGACTAGAGGTGAAATTAGCGTCGACTTTAGATGGGCATGAAACTAGCCTGACTCTAGAGTCCTGGGGCATTGTAAGATCAATTGAACGAAGATTATCACAATTTCTTCAAGAGACGTAGAATGTTAAATGGGAAGTTCAGAGTAGGTGATAACTTGGCATTTGGAGATTTAGTGTATCCTGAAAAATAAATATATCGAAATGATAACTTTTCTGCTTGCATCAGGCATTCACGTGTTATCCGTAAGCTACATTAATGATGAAAGTATCCGTGTTTCTGTTTTCCTAAGTAATTAGTACTGATCTAATGACATTTTGTTTAATTATTCTCAAATACTGGTTGAAAACGAGCTTATGGATTGTGATAAATAGCTACAGGTAATATGAAATTTTACTACCAATGCATTAATATGTGCTGCTATTTACTTTTCCCTTCCCATTGTTTAAATTATAAAAAGAATATATATCAGTGCACATAGTTGAAGCAAGAATATCCCTCTTTCTGGCTAGAATTGAGCCTATATAGTATACGTGTAATTTCAGATATAACTTTGAAACGCCATTATTCAGCTATTGACCATTTGAATGTGAAGGTAAGGGCACAATCGATCGCTAGCTGAAATTCCTATGTAGCTCGATCTATTGCTACGTTTGTGCAGGTGGCAATGATTGTTTGATGTTCGGTAAGAAGCATTGTTTTAGGTACCTGATAGTATCGATGTAGTCTTGTTTATTTTTTCAATGGCAATCGAATATCGCTAAAAATTTTAATTCCTGGTGCTCAAATATATTTTTCGTCTTGGCACAATACGAGTATGAGATCTATTCAAAAGTACGAGTACTCGTATATCACCCACAATTACAAGTGTATACGTATGAACCCCCCGTATTCTCATGAAAAGTTGCATGAGTCCATACGTTTATATTGAAATCATAATTAAATATATGTTAAGTATTATATTGATGACAGCTAAACCTTCTCCCACAAGCATTTAGAAAACGAATCTTCACAGCCCTGCATAATAGTATATGTATATATTCAAATTAAGTAGACCGACTTTGGCGGAGCATTATCTCAATTCGCTAGTTTCATCTCGAGTCCACCCGCAATTCCCCACTTCCGCAATGCTCCCACCCACCATATCAAAGTTTTCATTAACACTACGCATTTTAACACCCTGTATCACACCAAGAGCTCTTAACCCTCAGGACCCCCGGCTCACACGCTCACTCGTTCGCACTCACATATCTAGGGACAAACCCCCTCCTCTTTTACACAGTCGCAAGGGTGGGCGTTTTGTGTGCAGTTATTAAGATGTAGATTTGTTTGTTCCCTACCAACAATCTCAACTACATCTCTCGGTCTTCCCCCTGCCCGAGACCGCCCCGCCCCCCGCATCCGCCTTCCCCGCACCATTCCCGGCTCCCCGTTTTCCCTCCGTTTGCAGCAATCTCCGTCCAGGAGATTCCTTCTGAAAAGCCTTAAACTCCTCATTCCCCTTTCCGCTCTCCTTCCTCCACGCCCCTCCGTCCTCCAGCTCCAGCACACGGCTCCCATTCCCTCCCTCACTTGCCCTCTTGGCCGGCCTCCCTCTCGCCTTCCGTCCCTCTCCTGCCTCCGCTCCCCCTCGCCTAACTCTCGCCACCTCTATCTCGCCGCGAAACTCACCCGCCCCTCCCCCCCCACCAAACGCCTCCCACTTCTCCTCCCCAATCCCTTCATTTCCTTCCCACTTTCTTCCTAACCGGCACCTACTAACTCTTCTTCCTCCTCCTTCCACTCTGCCGGATTCACTCCTCTCCGCGCTCCCCTTTTCTCCTCTCCTCGCCACCACCCTGCCCGCCTCATCCCTTCTCGCCACCTACCCTCGAGACCACTTTTAAACTTAACCAAAACCCTCCGCGCTCGACGCGAACACTACTGCTACTACCACCACCAACACCACGACGACTACTCCTGCTTGACACCGCCAAACACTCGGACCAAAAGTTTCTTCTCCGCTCGCTTCCAAATGGCAAAGGCGGCCGAGTGTGAGTAGGGTGGGGAGGCTGGGAGTCGTGGAATGCAAGGGGGAGGGGGGTTGGAGGTTGGATGGCGGTGGTGGATGTGAAATAGGGCGAGATGTGGGAGTTCGGGGAGGGAAAGAAGGAGAGGAGAGAGGGGTCGGGTGGTTCGAAGGGAGTCGTTGGGTCCGCAGTGGTAAGGGACAGCTCCGTCGAGAGCGCGTTCTTTCTTGCCCTCTTTCCATTCCCATCCGCTCAGCCGTGCCCTATCCTGCAACCTCCTGCCATGTTACAATATCATTTTGCCCGTCCTCCACCTTAGTTAGTGCATATTTTAATTCGTCCCGTTCAAGCATTGTCCCTACTATCCGCTCACAGTTCAACCTCGGGGCAGGTTTTTTGCCCATCAACCATTTCCGAAACGGTATATTCCGGATATTTCATAACAAGAGACCCAAGTTACCGAGTGACCTCGAACCGGATAAGAAGAGATCCGGGACTCGTTGATTGTCGGTCTACGGGAAATGACTCTGGATTACGGTCGTTATATGTTTTCTTTAAATGAGGTTACGCGTTTACTTTTGAGTTAATTGGTATACATTAGTTTCCAATATATTCTAAGTTTATGAAAACATCAAAGTCAAATATATTCTAAGCTTACATATCTATTACAGATGGGCTCCTTGATAGATTTAAGAGAAATTACGGAAAATAGCAGTATAAATTGAAGATGTAAATATAGAAATCGAAAATTTTCTTCGCGATTATGCAGGTGCAAAAGCTGCTGCTCTTTCGTAAGCCCCATAAATTACCTTTTTTTCTTAATTAAAAAAGTGATAATCACGAAAAAATTATGTGAATATATTATGCCTACAAGCAACAAAAACGTACACAAAATGAGCACAAAAGTAGAAGATGACCTACTTAATTTTTACTATTAATAATTGTGTATTATCCATTAATGTTTACGAGACTTTTCCTCTCTAAAATGAGTACGAAAATGCCATTTTTAATAATAGAAAAACAGCATTCAACTAAGACCAAAAATCATCTAATTTAAATCAAAATTTTGGTCAAAGAAACTCTTACCTTATATCGTGGTTATCGATACCATGATTGGCTAACCGTTATAATTGAAAAAATCTAATAAAAGCGAATAATCTTCGGTTCTCATCTCTTTGGAGTTCATTCAAGTAATTGGTGATAAAATGCCCGATAATCTTCTAATAGCTGCTTCATTTAACCATCCAAGTAGTTCAAATTACTCTTTTGGCTCACATATAGTATCCGCAAAAGAGTATATCTAGCACAGCTTTGATATATTTTAAAACAAAACCGGTTCTTAAAAAATTATTACAGTGTCGCAGTGAAATTTAATGTTTGGGGAGCGAAGGATTAAAACTTATTACGAGAGTATCTTATGGATATACCGAAATTCCGGAATATTTTGATGGATTTGGTTGAGGATGAGTTTGTTCAAATATTTTCAACTACATTAATTTATACCGAAGTATCCATATCTGAGTCTTGGGTGTTACATTGGACCCTACCCACCTACACTTCACGGCCTAATTCCAGTTGTCACTGTATTTTTTCTCGTTTGAACTTTTAAAAGGCAGCTATATTGCTTCTCAATTTAAATCAATATAAACTTTTGACTTCAAACTCAGTCATGTTAACTCATAAAATAAGTATTTTGACTATTCATAGATTAAATATTTTCATCTTCAATTTTCCATTGTATTGCATTCTGAGCTTCCCTTGCTTACTCTGTTGTTACTTGCTTACTTTTCCTCGCTCACAATCTCTCTTTATTCTGAGGTCCTCTTTCCTCCTTTGTCCCGTCTTTTATCCTCCGCATCTCCCCGATTCGTCTCAAAGACATCTTTTTTATCCCTGTTTCTATCCTTCTACCCACCTCCTCCTACCAGGAAAGGCAAGAACTGCGCCTGTACTCTTTCTCCCCTTCACTTTCCTCCCTCGCCCACAAATCCTTTGTCCCTCTTCAAACCCCCACCAAGACCTTTCTCTTTCCCGCTGCCGCACCCATTTACACGCCCAACTTGTTCTTCTGCTTTCTCACCTCCTGCTCATGCGGAATCCAGCCCCGTTCCCTCCTTCTCTCGTTCGTTCTCTTTCCTCTTGAATAAGTGGAGAGGGCTTAATGGCCTTAATTTGGTCCTAATATACTCAATAGACGTTTTCTTCACTTTTCACTCCTCCTGCTTTCATATACTTTAATTTTATTTGTTTCTACGAGTTTCCATATATCCTTTTTCATACAATGTCACTTTCAAATATTCACTACCAAAAATGAAACATGAGACGCAAAAATGTCCATTTGTGAACGGTTCATGGATACTTTTCGAGATTAAAAGCATCAAATGTGCAAGTTTACAGCTTGGATTATTTATTTTGTGTACCGAATACTCCTAGTAATGTTACTGGCTGTGGCTTCATTTTAGGGAACATAATATTTCTGAAAGTAGCTACCGCAGAAGGAGTCTTTTTTGAGAAGGTAGTACAAAGAACTAGGAGGAAGTATGTTGGGAGTGTAAATACCTGATGGGAGGAACGTGCTTAAATCTCAATTTTGGTGAAGCGAAATTGAATGTTCTATTACACCCAAGCCTATTTATCATACATGTGTTAATAATATTAGTTGCAAAGTCCTGGATTAAATAGTTATTCTTAGTATGTTTTATTGCAATAATTAAAGATATCAGTATTTTACTTAATTTTGGAAGAACAAATCAAAGTTCAATTTGAAAATTTTAAATATTTAGTAACCATAATACCATTTAGGAGCCATAATATTTAGTAATCACTCCTTATGGAACTGAAGAATGTAAAGAAGAATTACAAACTGAAGAAGTGCATAGGATTGTGTGATACCATTCACAAACTTTTGTTGAGATCAAATTCAAGGGCGTCCCCTCATTTTTGAATGAGATAAAGTTAGTTGAATTAGTTATTAATACAATGAAAAATAAATACCAATGAAAACATTAAAAAGATTTTAAAGGTTGCTTTAGTGGGGCTCTATTTAGATATGTGACAATCATGCCACATATCTAAATAGATGCTCTCGGCCAGGCAAGTCGAAAGATACGGTGTTCAAGTCCCGGTCAAGGAAATATTTTTGCGCTTGTGATCTACTCGATTCCGTCTTCCCCACCTCCTATTAGTTGGAGTGACATCAAACTACTCGGAGTAAATGGGAGGGACGCTAAGGACAAAACTGCCTAAGTGCTCTCCAAGGTGTGGAAGTGACAGGACATCAGTTATTGTAAACCTCTGTGCGCCGGCCGTGTCACAAAAAAATGGAATCAACGATCTAGCAACGGCACACGATTACTAAGTTTTGTGCTAAACGGAAAAAATCTCTTGAGGAGACCAACAAAACGATTCGTGAGGCTTACGGGGACTCTGCTCTGTCCTACGTACAAGTTTCGAGGTGGTTAAAGGTCTTTAAGGAAGGACGGGGAGAGGTTCACGACGAACAACGCTCTGGGCAGCCGTCAACCAGCAAAACCGACAAAAATGTAGTTTTTGTTCGACAATTGTTAGACTCAGACTGTCGGTTGGTTGAGATTGTTGCAAATGAACTGAATTTGTCGTCAACTGTTGGGTTTTGCATTATTACTGAGGATTTAGCTACGAGAAAAGTGTGTACCAAGCACGTGCCCAAAGTGTTTGCCACAACACGCTACGAGTCCGTGAGTTCCTGGCCAAACACCAGGTATCAATGTTGCCCCCCCCCGTATAGTCCTGACGTCGCCCTAGTAGACTTCTTTTTGTTCTCTCGAATTAAGGAAGCTATGATAGGAACCCCATTTTTCGTCCATATAAGAGATCCAATCAGCCGTGACGAAGATCTTGCGAGAGGTTCCCGAAGCAGCCTTCCAGGGCGCATGCCGTTCATGGCAGAGTCGCTGGACAAAATTTGTAGAGGCCCAAGGGCAGTACTTTAAAGAATTTTAATTGTTTGTGCAAATTTGTTCAAAAATTACTTTAAAAAATAATTGGATTACTTTTGGAACGTACCCTGTAAACATAAATAAAATACGCATGACCAGAAATTACTTGAAAGCATTCAGACTTCACTTTTTGTCCTCAGCACTTTTTGACCCTTTTACCCCCCGCCACACGCCCTTGTGGAGCATTATTTAGATGTACAGTAAACAGCCGGATTTTAAGTGGCTATGATACGTTACTTTTATACAACTGAAAGATTACGATTCAGACAAATGAACACGCGATCAAAGGTAACATTAGATGGAGTTAGCTCAAATTCAGTATAATTTACTCCAAGTGTTCCCCAAGGAAGTGTCCTCGGACCTACTTCATTCCTATTTTACGTTAACGACATTGACTCCGTAGCCAGTAATACGTTTATTTACCGACGATGACGTAGTTTACTGTGATATTCGTGATCCTGAGAACACAGCAACGTTGTCGGATGACCTCAATGCTACACAATGCAAGTTAACAAGTACAAGAGTACTTGGTAAATATGATGAAAAGTTGAAAGAGACATTGTACTGGTTAGGCCTCATTTAAAATATGCTGCAAGTATATGGGATCCTCGCGAAGTTGGATTGATTGCCGAATTAGATCGCGTGTAGCGTAGAGGAGCAAGATTTGTAAAACATTGTTGTGATAAGCTTATTAGCGTTTTCAAAATATTAGAGCAGCTGGGCACGGAATCACTGACGGAGTGAAGATTAAATTACAGAATGAAGCTCTTGCATAAACTGGAAGGAGGTATATTTAGCTGTGATGTTGAAAATGTATTATTATCCCCATCGTACTACGAGACGGATGGTCCCTCGTGCGGTAGGAGAGATCATGTTGATAAAATTAGAGAGTTTAAGGGTAGAACAGACAGATATAAGATGTCATTTTTTCCACGAACGATGGGGGATCATATGAACATTGTTCGACCTCTGTATGGTCATTTTCGGCTAAAATTATTCTGGTTTGTATTCACTCCCTGTCACACGCTCTAGCGGTGGCTTGCATGGTATATAGAAATAAATAAATAAACAAAAATAAATGAAGGTACCAGAGACGTAGACGGCACTTATTTGAATGGACCATCGAATGGACCATCCCCTTGCCGATAAGTGAGCTCGAATTAAGTTACGTAAGAGGCCACCACATTCATTTGGAAATGTAATTTTCTCCATCAGCCCTCCACACCCGTTCACTCATTTATTCCGGTCCATCAGATGAGACAAAAGTCGGCCGTAAAGAGTGAGAGCATAAAACAAGGTCCGTAAGCGTGGAGACAGAGCGTCCTTTAGATAAGAAACATTGAGTAATTTCCACGAGGCCGGGAAAAAATAATGAAGGGGAATGTTAGAGAATCCAGCACCCACAGTGGATGTAATTCTTACATAATGTTTGGGAGTTTTCGCTCCTGCGAAAGCAAATCCAAGAACGAGCTGGGATCCTACTCCAGGGGATTTCAATGCGAAGGGACGGCGTGTATACGATACGTGCTTTCATCCAAGCCGGGAGCGAATCTAGCGCGGTAGACTCCCAACAATTTACATTTTTAATTCGCCAGGAGATACGTAGTGGATGTGGTGGGGGAGGGAGGGAGAGGGTGCTTGGAATCTGGGGGGTTTGGGCGCGGAAGAAGGCGGGAGGTGCCCGGCTCCTTGACCTCGCGAATTCATCTCATTCCGCATAATGTTCTTATTCTCTTTCTATTCTCAGCTTTCTTTCCCAAAATCGCCTCTCTCCTGACTTCCCTCCGACCCGCCCTCTTGTCCTTCCAAAACACCCCCAGGGGACACCTCTGGTCTCCCCTCGCCTTGCGACCTCCTCCTCCCGGCCCTCATCCCTGTACTTACCCTTTATCTTCACCCCCCGAGGGACGACTCTCAAAGTGTCGCACAACCGTTAACACTTGGCACTTAATCCGAGGATGTACGAGCACGTTTATATCCATATCAAATCTCTCTCACACACATTTCTCGTTCTTTTCTCCCTCCCCTCACTTCCCGTTCCTCCACCCTCCCACAACCCCGCGCGGGGAGGGAAAAGCTCGCCTTCGGATGTTCTCCTTATCCTCCCTCCTTCCCCCCCCCCTCCGACCATCCTCCGCAGAAAGTGTTCATCTTAGTGTTTTCTTAGCCTCGGCTCCGACGTCTCCTTAAAACTTTATGCTTGCCCACTTCCTCGCCTCCCTCTCTCGCACCCCTCCTCCCCACCCCTGACTCACTCAGCCTACTTCTCTCAGCATGCACACATGCACCCCACCTTCAACCTCCTTTCCTGTTTCCATAGCGAGTAAAACAAACCCTTTTCCGCTACCTACTCCGCTACTTCCCTCTCACCAGCGCTCCCTTCCTTCCTCCCACTCAGGCGAACACACCGACTCCCGCCGCCGTCTCTCGCTCCATCCTTCCCTCCCTCTCTCGCGCTCGGGAGAAATTCTTAAGCGCGAAGACCTGCAGGTTATGCCGCGGAGTCTTCTCCTTCCGTCATTCTTTCCTTGTTTTTCCTTTCGACAAATGTGCTTGTTTTGTCCCCCCTCGGGCTGTTTTCCATTCTTCTCCTTCACGCCGAGGCAGTCTTTACTTTTCGCTTAAGTCTCAAGTGCGTGACGTATGCGCATGGCATCATGAGCTCCGGGGGTGAAAAATAGTTGTTACAATGGTTCGAAGATGGAACGGATTATTAAAATGAGCCGGTATGAAAATATCTCTTCAGGGCGGAACAAATTCTCTCAGTGTCTATTTAGTTTAAGTATGACTGTGTGTGAGTATATGTACGCTAACAATGGTCATGAAATTGCCGTTATTGTGCATCCCATCGACGTTTTTTCTAAGAAAACAATAGTTAAAAACAAAAATTACATATTTTGCTTATGAATTGAAAGGTTTTGCGTAAAATAACGGGATTTGAATCACATTAAGTATCCCAAAGATTCTAAAGTTTATGTTATCTAGAAAAAGTAGATATTATATTTGCCAGAAGCATTTTATTTTATAATAATCCATTTTCTCCGTATTCTATCATGAAGTAAAACATGCTGGGAGACAGTAGAAATATCTGAAAATCAACCCAATCGTTATTTATGCATAATTTCACGCACGCTTGATAAGTGCGCATAAATTTACCCGTACTTTTTAATCTAAATATATTATGCATGAAGCGAATCTAGTTACACCAAAAGTTATACCGGGGGCTGACATTCTAAAAGTTTTTGTGTCTAAGTAGTTTTCCCAAAACTCTTTAAAATAAAAAAATCAGAAATTAAAGAAAATATCCATGATAGATTTCATTTTTATTTCCAGTTGTGGACACGAATCTCAACAAATTGATGCCATCCTCTAAAAGTCCCTTTGGAATGACATGTAATACGAAACAATACAGCCCTAAAGAATGAACGTCTTCTAAGATATGTTTTGAGACATTTATTTTCTGTTATTTTCACTGATAATTGTATCTTGGGTCATGAACTGTTTAAATCTAATAATTTCAATCCGAAAGGGTCCTCAAATGACATTTTTAGGTTGGTCATTTCTACAATAGTTTAATTGTCCATATACGTACATGATGAAGCGTTTTAACTAGAAAATATTCCACCTAAGTTTACTAGAAACATTGATTTATATTTTTTTATTAACTAAATTGTGAAATACATCTAAGTGACACCCACACTCATTATTCTATGCTGATTGACAGCTTTTATTAAAAACTGGAATGGGGAAAAGCGTTGCTTGAATGCAGAAACATCGTGGTCAAGATGATTTTCAATAAATTAAGCAATGGATGAAAATCACCACTAAAGAACACGATGAGAGGGTGTCATGAGAATTAGGAAGGATAGAATCCGGACGAATTATGAACTCAGGGTAAATCCTGTAAACACTACAGTTTAACGGTAAACTACGGGTTTTTGACAGCGAGGGCTTTACACACAATACTGTCCAGATCTGCTGTGCATACGGTTAAACTGTTTTTTTTTTGGCGAAGGATTGAGTAATTATTACTCCGGTTCTTACCAAAAGTAGTCCGAGAAGCGTCTGTTTCTTTGTGAGGCGGATGAGAACTTCTCCTGACCCCAGTGGGACAACCATTTGAAGTGACTGTATCCCGTTTAAAACACTGTTGCTGGGAAAATGTTGCTGGGATAAATTCAAACAGAGGATGGAATATGGAAATAATGCACATTGAGTGGAGATAGACTGTTGAAGATTGTGTTAGATGGTAGAATGTTGGGTAGACGAGATAGAGGCAATGAATGATATATTTTAGGGCAGTGTTTTGATTACTCACTTAGTGTAGTGTTAGAAGCTTTGAAATGTAGTGTGTACTACATACACACAGTGCTTTTCTACAAACATATATATGCATATACATAGTACGCATACATTTATATATACATAATATACATAGTAAATTGGTATACTAAGCTAATATTCCTCAAAATAGAACTCTTGTGAGTCGATACACTTGTTCCAGCGGCGTTGCCATTCCTGGAACGCTCCCGCGAAGGCATCATCGGGAACCTCTCGAAGAAACGTCGTCACGGCCTCTTTGACGGCGTCCAAAGTCCCGTATCGCGTTCCTTTCAAACTCCTCTTTATCTTCGGGAACAGAAAGAAGTCCGGTGGTGCAAAGTCCGGGCTGTAGGGCGGGTGCGGCAGCGTTGCCACGCCGTGCTTGGCCAAGAAGTCCGACACGACAAGCGCGGTGTGAGACGGCGCATTGCCGTGATGCAGCCGCCAGATGTTTTCGATCGCTGGCCGGACGCGGGCGACTCGTTTTCGAAGCCTGTCGAGCACTTGGACGTAAAATGCGCCATTTACAGTTTGTCGTTCAGGTACAAATTCGTAGTGGACGACTCCCCTTTTGTCAAAAAAAACAATGAGCATCATAAACTTATTTTCCGGGCGAACCCTGTAGGATGCATCAAAAACAGCTCTTGACCGGTAGGCTCAGACCAATGTTCCATGAGGAAAGTTCATGAATTCAAATGCACGTTTGAACTGATTGTTGTGCACATATGGCTGGTGTCCTATCAACCCCTGTCACACATTGCGGCGACTTTCAAAGTATTGCGTAAATGCAGGTGTATTTCCTGGCCTTCGAAAGAAATAAGCACTTCAGGATTTTTCATTTGTTGTGTAAAAACGAGGCGTGATTTGTTTCTTCGGTGTCATACATGTATTCTATGAGTAATTTTGAAAAAGGTGCTTAACATTATGTAGTATTTCTTGTTGGAGATTTTTATTGATTTTGGAAGGGTTACAATGTTATTAAAGTATTTGAATCAGTTGGTCTCCTTATGTTTCATTTAGAAAAAAGAATCTTCTTGTTTAGCAACCATTTTATTTCGGCATAGACAAATAATTATTTGTTGTTGTTATAATATAGGCAGGCAATATGTGAAATGCTGCATCGACAGACGCAAATGAATTGCACTATAAAGTTTGCATACCTATCAATTATATATTTTACTTCGTTGTAAGATATGTGAAAAATCTGTATTTCTGCTGAAGCTATAACTTGCCGGATAATATGTACGAATGATAAAATATCAGCCTTGTATATTCTGTGTAAAATAATAACTCGATTATGATTGAATTTAATACAGTTCGTTTCTCCATTTACCAACCAGTTTGCTTGTTTAAAGCATTTTATTTTTCCCGTCCATGGCATCATGACCATGTTTTTCAACCAAGCCACACTTGAACCGTTTGATATACCGCCGTTTTAAGATATTGACTTTCTTCTGTCCGCTTGGCTAATTTTGGTCGGTTCCAAGAACAGTTCAGTAGGCATTCCCGTATGGTTAGTCTCGAGCAGTCGCGAGAGTGGAGGCGTGGAAGTCAGTCAGTTTGTGAATTTTCAAGACGCCAAATTTCCCTGGCCGACCAACCCCATCGAAACTTATGCAACCACAAAGTCGGTGTTCTTTCTGTGCCTATAAACCCCTTTAGTTCTCTTTCGTTTGTTGCGAGACCGTTGATATCCGAGTTGATTCTATTTGAGTGAAAAGGTTGTCTTGTCGTACGATTTCGTGCCTTTTTTGCTCGAAAAGTCTAGCGTTCCCGAAGAAATGTGAAAGCGGTTTCCCACTTTGTTTGACACTCTACAGTCTCAGAGTCTTGGGAGCAAAAGCTCCAAATGCAGTATGCCGCCACGCCACGCCTTTGTACCCTTGCCGCGGACGAATAAGCCTCCACCTACACCATTAGAAATCTAAAACAATTGGCCCAGATTGCGGAAGGGATTTACTTACTCCAGGTTGCCTAGTGGGCATCGATTGGTTTACCCAAAGCCTGAACGTTCGCTAACATCGCATTCAACTTCGCCACTTGAGAACATCTCGAAAACTACAAAAGCTCCAATACTCCCCCTCCTCTTTCGGCTGGGCGAGCTAGTAATGAGCGCGGAGTGCGGCGTCTTCTCCCGCCCACCCCCCGTGCCCTGTGCACCCGCTAACCAACTCTCCCCACACCACCAGTCCTCTGCTCTTACACTGCACCGCCGCCTTCCTGACCCCGCCCCGGCCCACCCCTGCTCTCGCCGCAGGGAACCCACTCGCTCACACGTACGTACTCACCGGCCCTCCCGCCCCAAACTCCTTAAACAGTCGGATGGAGGGAGGCCTCGTACTTATCATTATAATCTCCGGAGAGATGTTTCTGCTGCTTTAGCTGGAAACGAGTGCTTCCTAATGGGCCCCCGGTGCGGAGTTTCTCCCAAGTCTGGGGTGTCGTCGTAGGTGCCCGGGGTAGAGGAGTGTGGGGAGGGAGGGGGTGTTGCGGGTCGCGAGTGAGAGATTCGGGTCGGGAGGGAGCGAGGTTTGGAGGGTAATGCGGAGGGGGCGGGGGTTACGTCGAGGGAGTGCGCCGAGTGGGCTTCTGGGATGGGGATGAGGGGCTGCTGGTTTGGTGCCTCCCTCCCGCCTTTGCCCCCCTCGCGCGAAGGGGTGGTTGTGGAATTGGTGGGTGCGGAGCGTTGGGGGTCTTAAAAGCTTCGGGAGAGTGAGCTGGATCTGCGGTTGGGTCACGCTTTCCGCGACGGCACGCCTCGTGAGTGCATTCGTGAAGCCAAGCAGCAGCAGCGGCGGCGGAAGGGGAAGAGGGAGGCATGGATGGTGCGCGACGGATGTGCGATGGGGTTAAGGTGTCGGCAGAGGAAGGAGGGTTCGAGTGGGACGACGCTCCCGGTGGGTTGTTAAAATTCTCCGGGGGGCATTGGTGATGGGACGAGAAGAGGAGGGGCACGACCAAGATGGGAAAGAGGTTCTGATTACTGGCGTATTTGAATGATAAGGACAATGAACCGTTGGGTTATACACGGGGTCATCATGATTTCATATTCTTAGGGGAGAACATTTAAAAACCATCGTTTTTTATTGGTGTTTCTGGAAGGTCAATCTATAGCATGCAACCTCCTTTCAATGATCAGGTCGTAAATAAAATACACAGAAGCATTAATATGATAACTATTTTCTAAAATTTCGTAAAGAAGAGTTCGAAAACATTCCCCCTCTGTGCTCTCGATAATGGAGCACTGACGGAGTATTGCATTTTTGTATTACACATCAACTGCATCAATAATATAGTAGCGATCCGTAGAGAAGTATACGTATGCTCTATGTATCAATATGCTAATAACATCAAAACTAGTTTCAACACTCCGGTATCCTATCATCACATATGCCATAACATGCAAGTCACCACGACGATGAGGCGTCACATCCTACATTACGTGCCCAATTGTGGATAAACTTGACAAGCTATCGAAAGAAATGGAAAAATAAGTAATTTCTACTGCCATTATTGCTGGATATTTTGTCGTTATCTTTTATAGATGACGAATGCAAAGCAATCAAATATTCCGTCCGTTCCTCACTCTTTATGTGGCGAACTGGTATTTAATGTTTTGTTTAGGTTGGTATAATGTGTATCAAAACTTTAATTGCTGCATTTACTATCACATAAGAGAAATTCAAGATTGATTTAACTGTTTTATTTTATATGGACAACATTGTATCTTGTTTTCTTGCATACTCGTAATGTTTTTTCTAAAGGTACACTTTTCATTCACACTACCGGTAAACTAGAAAAGTGTCATGGAATATATTCCGAGACATTTATTCATTGACAGCAGATTTTATGGAGTGATTTTCTTCTCAATAATGCCACGCAAATAAGCTCCTTTTTTCTTCAATATCTTACACTTTTATTTGATGAATAATTAAGCTAATTAGTAAGCTTTTAATTGCCAAATTAACTAAAAGAGGGCACCAATTTAAAAAAATACATACAGGTCTTAATCAAGATAATTCTGATATAATTTTCAAATAAGAATATAGGTCTGAATAATATTTTCAAACGATTGAATGTCGTCCAATCGAGATCCTGCTTAATCCAAATATCTTTCTCCAGAGGGGAGTACGACGGAGGCTAATTCAGAGAGGCTGACAAAACGACATTTAGCCTCTTCCCGATTACCCAGGTTATTATACACAAGCCCCCTCAAAATTAAAAAAATCTGCGAACGAGAGGAGGAAAAGGCGTCCCGTTTGACAGCCGTGGACGGGAGAGCGTACACGCATATGACGCTTCGTGCTCGAGGGTCAAGCGGAGGTGTGAACCAAACGGAGGAGAAGACTACTATGGTGAGGATGTCTTTTTAAAACTGCGGGCTCGCGTGCCCGCGACCCACTACACACGAGTGCGTCCTCGAGAGGGGTCCGCGAGGTGTCCCGTTTCCCCATCCCCTCACGTATCTCACATCATATTTTTCCCCCAGGGGTCGAGGGAGCCAGCGCGCTCGGGTCCTCCCATTCTCCCAGCGTCCTCCAGCTGACGACGATTCCCGGGGTGTCGGTGGACGGGCGGGGCTGCGGGCGAAGGGGCGCCGCGGGAAGGCGATGCACGCCGGCGGAACGAGGGCGTGAAGTGGTCACGTGTGATGACGGGTGCGGGAAGGGGGCCGAGCGATGCGGGGGAAGAAAAGGGAGAGGGGGGGGGTTGTTGGCGGGGGTGAAGGGCGAGCGCGGGACGACGCCCACCGGTCGACGCCGTCGGTGGTGAAGGACGTCGCGCGCTGCTCCCCCGTCCCTCCCTCCTTCCCTCATCCGTTCCCCCTCCCCTCCCTTTAATGAGCCCGTCCCGAGGGCACGGGTTGAAAGTTAAGATGCAGCAGGGGAAGTGTGAGTGACACCTACTCACTCTCGGATGTGGCGTGTGACCCTTTTCGCGATATTATTCTCCTCCCTCTCTCCCGTCCGTCCTCTCGCCTCGAGTTTTTTATTCGTTTATTCGCTCGGCTCACATTTTTTTCCTTCCTTCTCAAGGGTCAGAGATTTTCGAGTGCACCTATCTTTTGCCGTGTTAAGCACGGCCTGGCGAAAAGTAGTGGGCTCATTAATTTACTTTTCCTCGCCATGAGCCTTTATTTTTATTCTGCTGTGGTTACCCTCACTCTGTCGCCCATATGTGGAGGCTGATTCAAATGGCTGTCATTAGGATGCTCATGTCGTTAATTTCTCGTGAAAGTTTGTTTTTTTTAAGTTAGTCAATCTTGCTGATGAGATGAGTTTCCTTCGACCACTTACCTTCAGCCTAATTATTGTGGCACGTCATGCTTTCGACGCTTTACTCAAATCATCTACAAATTACGTGAACTTAGCACCAATGAGTTTCAGGAAATTCTTGATTAATTCAGCGACCAAATGTAGCAGATATAAATGATAGAGGTCGAACTTAATTATTAATTACGTAATAAGTTCATATATATATATATATATATATATATATATATATATATATATATATAACATGGTTAATATTCTCAATTGTTAAGGTTTTTTGATAATTGCTTGGAAGTAAGAAAGTTTTTGAGAAGCACGAGGTGCGTTCAACACCTAAGGTCACCCATTGTAACTCATTAGGATATTGTTCGGATTAGCCTTAACGAAGCTAGGTTTCATTTGACGGGTAGTAGGAAATTGTGATGAAGAAGTAGAATGTGATAAGTAAAAGAGAGGTTTTGCTTATTTTTAGTTAAGAAACATTTACAGTAGTAAGCGGAAAGTATCTGGAAACCATGGGAGAAAATGGTAATTGAAGCATTAGGTAAGGTTCACAGAAAATCCGTCTGAGTATCCCCGAGCACCTGAGTTTTCTTGCGATACTAAGGGAATTATTATGAGCTAAGATAAATTGATACATTAGACAACGGGGATCCAATAAGAGATAAACACCGTCAATAGCAGATTCAAGTACTCGTTTTTTCCTTGCAAGGTACGCTAACATAACAAAATTGAACCCAAGATCCCGAAAAAAATAAATTGACTTGAAAACTAGAATTTGATGAGTTGGTCAAACAGTAAATATCGCAAGATATATCAAGGCATGTATGTGATCCAGTATTTTTGTATGTGAGTTGGAATATACTCATGTGTATGTGTAGTGGAATAATTCTGCATGTACATGCATTTACACAAATACACCGCGATCAACCGAAATTGTGTGTGGCAGGGGTTCCAAGCACCAGGTGGAAAGGGTAATGGATAAGGGAGGTGTTTAGGGTGTTTAAGTGTTGATGGAATGGGGAAAAAATCCATTTTAAATCCTTGAAAATGACTTGCACACGTTTTTACATGTTACCGACAAACTGATTTAAAACTGAGTGAAAGAAAACTAACAAGTGTTAATTTTACCCACTACAGAAGTTTTCAGTTATATTAAATAGGATAATTAAATATGAAAATTAGCCACTTAAATGAGAGACCGCCAATTTACTAAGAGCGGCCATGCAAAACTGGAAAGCAAGAGGTGGAAAACAGTAATTAAGAAACGGTTATGCAAATTTAGTTTCCCACCCCTGACGTCGCAGGGAGAAAAAGTGGTACTGTCATCAGGCAGCTGACCGCGTGAGGGACGAGGGTGACGGGTATGGGAGCTTGAAAGTCCAAGGATAGACGGTTAGAGAATTTTATAACTGTTTAAAATGCACTAATTAGATATTATTACAGTCCTACTCAGTCATGCAAGAAGGGATTTTCCAACAAAACGTACGAGATTAGTGTATGCATGGTCGTACAAGTGAAACTATTTATTTCCAAAATATTGTGGGAGATAATCGCCATCCTAATTGACTAAAAAGTTGCAATTATTATCCCGTATTGTAAATTGTAAGGAGGTTTCTAGACTCCCTTAGTTCTGGGGTCTATTTATATAATTTTATATTAATGATCCTAACGACCAATATCATTGGAGTACGAAAATTTATGAGACTACTAAAAAAAGATCTGATTTTTTAAATAAATCTAGCGTTAACCTTCTTTATTTTAATTATATAAATTTACATAACACCCCCCAAGGGCGTGTGGCGGGGGTGTGAGGTCATCACTCGTAAAAAAGAATAAAACCACATTGAAAACCAATAATTTCATACCAATCTACACCCACAGAGGCGTATATATTTATGCAAAAACATACAACATACATACATTAAACATTCAAAAACATAAAAATAAATGTTAGCTACGGACCCTCTATTTAATAATTCATAACCTGCTCATCACATCCTTTGTTCCAAATCCCCATCCTTTGCACCTATCCGATATTGTGTCTAAGTCTCTAGAGAGTGACGCGCAATCTGATGGGCCCCTTATTTCCTTGTGTACTACCGTATCGTCAGCAAATAAATTGTGGTTGCTAGTAACGTATGAGTTTAAGCCTTTACGAGAAGTCTCTAATCCAATTTATTATTTCCTCATTGATACCATAGCATTTAGGTTTGTGTAACAATTTATTTTGCTGGACTGTCGAAAGCATCGAAAAGAAGGAATTATGTCCTACCCAGCACTAGAAATATCTCTGTAGCACTTTCGTTTTGTCGTAACAATTTTTAACGACTCAGGATGCCCTGCCCTGAATCGAATCTTATCAACTTCCCGTGTAAGAAAATTTCCGTCGAATCCCATACATTACATGCATACTCTAAATGGGGTCTCAAGAAAGAATGGTACCAATGTCCTTTTGTGGCGGTTGTCGGGGTATTGTAGATAACGTAGATGAATATTTTTCTCGTGCTATGGAGTTAATATTAAAGTATGGACGGGCTCAAAATTCGAGAGCTGTGTTTATACAAGGCATCAATGGCTGCGCTGTGCAGTGTGCAGGGTTAGTATAGATTTCATCTGAGTGAGAAGCGTTTTCAGTACATAAAATACCATAATTTAGTGTAAAATAACAATATTATCCGTTTTATCTTCTCTCGTGTTTAAAACTCATCAAAACTCGTGAAAATCATCTTCAGTCGTGTGAGATATGAGGTGATGGTATTATGGATTCGAAAAAATTCGTTCATACGGGAACCATATTTCAAAGGATAATAACGGTGTAGTACGAGCCTAAGAAATCTCAACCAGTAATTTTCCAGGGGGGAAAAGGGGAGACTTATACAGAAAGCGTTCTCGGATACCACAAAATCATCGTGGCGTCAGCGATGGGGAAAATTTACACATCTACAAAGAGAAAATGTATAGAATAATAAAAATTTCAACTTTATGATATGAATAGTTCGTTAGAAAAAACCTAAGAAATCTAGTAACTAGTACAACTTCGTTTTTAAGAAATATAGGAGGGGTTTTTTAAAGAGATTTTTAAATTTTAATTGCATGCCCGGTTTTCAATTAGTAGCAAAATAGAGCTCGCACAAATTTTTGTGCCGTTTGTTCACAGAACATTCTTTAGATGCCACAGCCATTGATTGCTTTATCCAAAACATATTTCATCATTCCCCCATTAAACATTTTTAAGCATCGAGTCGAAGATATGCATACAAGCAAGTATTGATACACCTTGGAGCAAATCACGCTAGTTTTTAAAAATAAATTCCATTGAGCTTCTCCAATACATTCGTCGGTGTTCCAAAACCCCTGAATCCATTTGATGATCGTGCGAGGTTTTCATTAGAGCTCCAGCTAGCCGTGGACCAGAAGTGAGCTCCAACAAAAGGAACGTGTTGTCTCCACGCGCTAAAGCCCGGTTACAACAGCAGCCCTCTCTCTATTCCATCCGATATTGCCATGGAAAAAGATACAGGAGAGTTTCCTGCTCCCAATCCCAGCGCTCTTCCACCAGTCGCACGCCGCAATGGAAATGGCAAAACGCTCGCCGAACACACAAATTTCGTGAAAAGATAAGGTGTTCAGAGACCCAAGTTATTCGGGCGACCCTTTTCAACCAACCCAAAAAGAGAAGGAGCGAAAGGGGGTCACTGAGCAAAGAGTGGTCTAGGTTTGAGACGGAATTTGAGGAGGAGATAATGTTCTGGATGGACAGAGGAGTTAGCGAAAACAATTATGCTTCAGTTGGTGAGACAAATGTGAAAGACTCCCACGAAATAAATTCATAACAAAATGTTCTGTGTCAGTCTTCTTTAAACATTTTTCAGTGCAAAATTGTGATTTGACTTTTAAATTTTCAAGAATTGCTAATAGATTCAAGTGGTGAAGATGTTAGTTTCGTTCTAGACGATCCTGCTTTAGGATAAATATTTAGAAATATATATATCTGTTTATATAAATATATATATTTCTATATTTATATAAATATTATATATATATATATATATATATTCATTCAAACATAGAAATAGGTATAAGGAAAGGGGATAGGAAAACACATAAAAGGTGAACACAGGACATGTGGGGAAGGCGGTTTTTGAGCAGATCACGAAAGTAAAAATATTTCCTTATCCGGGATTTGAACCACGGGCCTTCCACTTGCCGGGCGGATGCTCTACCACCTAAGCTAATGTATCGGAGCACTGTATAGGCTCAAGAAATGTTCTTTGAAGAATTTTAAGTTTTCGCGCAAATCTGTTCAATAAATTACTTATTAAAATAATTGCATTACTTTTGGAATTTACCCGCTATGGGGAGTTGAAGGATAGCTTGTTGTAATAAATAATTTAGAGGATAAATTTAGTTTTTATTATGTGGGTGTTATTGCTTTACTGCTCACATCCGCCATCCCCACCTCTCTTATGTTCGTCCTTTATGTGTGTTCCTTTCCCATTTACTTATCTATATTTCAATATGAATGAATATATTTTTATATATGTGGGTCGCGATCGTCCAGTGGGTAAGGCGTTGGACTACTGACTGGAGGGTTCCGGGTTCAATTCCCAGGCAAGGAACTCTGGGCACCTGCAGCTCCACCCAAGCTAGTTGATTTTTCGGGTACCATCTCTTCCTGGGAAACCATAACCGGCGCAGGGAGAGGAACTGGCCCCCCTACCCTGATGTGTGAACATTCGGACGCCGTCGGGCTTGGTACATGGGTGAGCTCTACCATCACCTGCTAAACCGACCTTCGGGTTGATTACTGTGTGAATGGGGGGTTAATATATATATATATATATATATATATATAAAGAATATATATATATATATATCTTGTGTTCGTCCTTCATGTGTGTTCCTTATATATATATATATATATATATATATATATATATATATATATATATATATATATATATATGCACTGCCTGTTCTGTAGATTTCAAAAAAGCGTTTGATAGAGTGAATTGGGAAAAATTAATGCGTGTATTGCAGAAAATAGGAATGGATTGGAGGGACAGGAGACTGATCCGCAACCTGTACATGTCTCAGACTGCTCAGGTGCGAGTGGGGAACGGAGAGTCCGGATGGGCAGTGTTAGGAAGAGGGGTAAGGCAGGGTTGCCCATTGTCACCGGTGCTGTTCAACGTATATGTGGAGGAAATTATTAAAGAGGCATGGGAAGAACTGGAGGTACGAATGAAAGTCGGAGGGCAATTCGTAAAATCGGTTAGGTTTGCTGATGACCAAGCATTAGTTGCTCAGTCAGCCAAAGGGTTGCAAGCATTGCTGAGTGAATTGGAGGTTCAGTGCGATAAATATGGGATGAGAATCAATATTAATAAAACAAAGGTTATGCAATTTTCCAGAAAGAAAAAGGCTAAGCTAAATATTAAAATAGGCGGCGAAAAAATAGAGCAGGTAGAGCAGTTTACATCTCTCGGAAGTGTTTTGGACCAATACGGTCAAAGTGGTAGGGACGTAAGGAGAAGAATTGCGCCAGGCAAGGAGGCTTTCTCAATGAGGAGAGAGTTGATGACGGGAACGTTGAGTAGGGATGTGAAGACAAGACTCGTAAAAACTCTGATATGGAGCGTAGCTATGTACGGCGCGGAAACGTGGTCACTGAAGCAGGAGGATAGACGTAGATTAGAGGCTTTTGAAATGTGGGTGTGGAGAAGAATGGAGAAGGTGAAATGGACCGAAAGGAAAACAAATGAGGAAGTAATAGAGATGGTGGGTGAGGAGAGGGGCTTGTTGAGAGAAATCCTATGGAGGCAGGAAAAATGGATGAGGGGTGGTGGAATGTTGAAGAGGGTAATAGAGGGAAGAATGTTGGGCAAGCGAGGTAAGGGCAGGAACAGGATAGGGATGTTGGACGGGATGAGGGGAGGAAGGAGGTACACTGAGATGAAGAGGGACCTGATATAGATTAGTTTGCTAGGTGGGGAGTCACAAAATGTTTATTTGATAGTTGTGTCCATCCAAAAACCTACCTTAAACGGTAGATTACCTAATAAATAAATATATATGCACACACATTCAAATACGAAGTCCCGCCATACGGCGCACAAATATTCAAACATAGAAATATATATTTATATATATTTCTATGTTTGAATGAATATATATATAAAAATGAGTGTGTGTGTGAATGAAAGTTAGAGGTGAAAGTGTGGATGGTAAATGGAGGAATTAATGGAAGAAGGGCGTAGAAAGGAAAGAGAAAAGAGGGAAAAATAAGATGGGCAAAAGGAAAGGGCATGGGGGGGAGCGTGAAAATTAAGTTTTTAGGGAAGGAACAGTCCGGGTGGATATTGGGCGACATCCGAGAGAGTCTATTCTTACGGGAAACGATCAGGGAATGGAATTGGCAAACATTTTAGTGCCTCAAACAAAAGGGTTTCTCGCGCGAAAGGCAGGGCGGGGATTCGTTTGCGCGTGTGATTCGGTGTGCGGTTATGTGGGGAGTGTTCATCCCCTTCTCTCGTGCGTGCATTCCCATCTTGCCTTCCCCATCTTCTGCATAACCCGATTTATATCTTCACACTCGTGTTCAACCGCACGCGCCCAGTGTAAAGTCCGCCTCTCGCCGGAAGGAGATGCAATAATCTTGGTTCATGTCCTTTGTTAGCCGCTGAAGTGGATACGGGAATCCATTGTAGTCCTTTCATTTCCTCAATTAGATTCCATTGACATTTACTTTTGCAGGTGAACAGCTTGGAACCCGTCGGGTGCACTTTATTTTGTTTTAATAATGCTCACAAGCAATAAAAATATATGATTAGAAGAATCCACTTAAATATGGAGGGCTAGTTCCATATAGATATCAGTCATGCATCAAATGGTTGCTTATATGTGTTAAAAGTGCCCTGATTGACAGAAAAATAATACGTGTACCATTAAGCACTTTTATATTGTTAAACTTTGATTATAATATAGTAATATGCTGCCCCATAAATAAAATTGTACCTGTTGTCACGTTGTCTAAAGCCAAAATTCCTCCCTGATCAACAATCAATATAGTATGTCAGCAATGATATAAGAAAGTAGGATATTGTTTTTGAGTGAACCATCTATTTGCAGCTGGTCGTGTTTACAAGTAATAATCGTTCCTATCAAACCCACTCATCGCAGCGTTGACACTGGACTGAACTTTGCCGTGAACGGTGGTGGAATAGAAGGTGGAACGTTACAATTTAAGATGCCATTATAATAGAAATAAGATAGGGAAACACTACGGATATAATGCCAAGCATATAAATTTATAGCAACAAGTATTGAGGAAGGTACTATGACGAACAAGCTGCGTATTCGTGCCCATTCAAATATATGCTTAGGTATATTTTGTTTTTGAAAATTTCAATAGTATTCAGGTTGCACGCCAGAGTTACTTTACGGAAGTTTTCTTAGTGCTCTTCTTCCCTGCCCATAATGCAATTCTGTAATGCATGCATTAACATGCGCAGACCAAATACATAAGCCATTAATAACCACCTGACGAAAAACGGCCACCGCCAGGCAGAGGTACATCTAGAAACCTGGTCTGGAGGAAACTGAGAGGTGAGACCTATTAGTTGTGGTTAATGATGTAATAATATCTTGGAAAAAAATAGATCTATGGTAGGTCGTATATGACTGATATTTAAAAAAAATTGTGTGTATAATTTGTTTGCATTAGTCTTAGGAGGGGCCGTCGATTCTCCCATTTATATATCGCCCTTGCACTGGGAATCAAACATGAGCTGTCGGCGTGGAAAGCCACCGGGAAGCAGATTGACCCAAGTGGTTTCTTGTGGAAACATCAGTATAGTTCTGAAATTTGCCATCGAGACTGTACGAACCAGCTTATTTTCATATTTTCATAATGAGAAATGAACATATTTTTCAAGGCAAAAATAAATGCTTACGGATTTCCCTTGACAAACAAAGTTCGTATTTTTTCACCCGGATCCAAAAAATTATTATTTTACAACCACTTGTCTGAAAGGGAAATGCACGTGATTAGTTTTAGACATCACATTATTCCAAAACTCTTTATGGCATTGATTTGAAGGTGTTCCATCAAACTAAATGCCCCTATCCTCCCGCGTACGTTCGTGCTGACAGTGCGAGGCTAGCAGGCCCCGACTGCGAGGGCAGGAATTCCATTCCGTCGCGGAACAAAACCTTCCAAGAGGGGCCGTATTCGGACCCGGCGCATCTTACGGCTTGCTTTTACACGCATCCACGGACAGCTCGCCGCCGTAATCAAATTGCAGGAGAGAAGGAAAGAAGAGGTTGGGAGTCTGAGGCGAGGCGGAGAGTCAGCGACGGAGGGAAGACGTTTTTCCACGTCCCGGAGAGTGGGGCTCGCCGTAGATGACGTACTGAGGGGCCCGGGAGAATGGGGGAAAGGGTGCCGTTAAACGCTGCACTAGAACGCAGGCAAATGGAAGGCAGGCGAGCAAGTCAGGGGAGAGGAGGGAGAGAAGAAATACAGTAAAACTTAACGGGACGGAGGGATGAGGTTACAGAGGGGAAGAATGGAGGTCTTAGGGCACACAGTGGAGTGAGGTACGGGGAGTGGGGATTAATGGTTGGAAAAATAGTGGAGCTGGAAGGGGTTGAGAGGGGCGGAAGGGTAGACGGAGGTGGTGCTCTTTGCAGTGGCATCAAAATTCCCCGGCCCGGCATTTTCTTCCGCGCGAATTTCAGGCTAGGGGAGGAGAGAAAGGAAAGATGGTAAGATGGGTGGGGAGGGCGGCGGTGGTAGAGTAACTGAGAATCCTACGCGGCACTTAAAAAGGCTTGAGTGAGTGTGCGTGCAAGTTGTGTATGTGAGGACGTCGGCCAGCGATAGCACCGCCTCTCTCGGTGGTATGAGGAATAAAGAATGGCGCCGCGTCGGTTTTAGGGAGGGAAAGAGGGCTGGGCGGGGTGTTTTAATTAAAACGGCCGTCGTCCTCCTGCAAGGAGGAGAGGACGAGGGGTGGTGGGACAGGGCAGGGACTGGGACGGTGGAGGAGGGCGGACGGCGACGGCGGGCGTGGGAGAGCCCTTGTGCTGCAGCTCCCCTCGTGTCCGATGGAATGAACGAGTGCACGGCCCTATCGCTCCGCCCACTTGGGTCCATAATTTTCGCAAACAGCGACCCATTTGTTGGGAGTTAAAAAAAATGCATTCGAGGGTTTTCTGCCAAATTGAGCAAGAGCAGTTTACGGGGAAGAGAAATTTGAGACTGTTGATATTAGTCTTGGATAATATTACTATTATCGATATTTGGAAATCCATTGGAAGTAAAATCTAATCCAATGAGCTCGGTCATAATTCAGAACTACGTGGCATGAAATCGTAGAGAAGAGGAAATGGTCAGGGTATACGATAAATTAGACAAAAAATTGCGAGTGTCCATGCGTGGATGAATTAGATAGTTATGGATAATTTGAATGCGGTGTTTGGTAAAGGGAGAGATGGGAGTGAGTTAAATTACTGCAGTTTAGAATCAAGAAATGATCTTGGGGTGAAAGCAATGAAAATTAGGCAGGGGATAGGTTTTAATTATATCATTAACTTGATTTAAACACCACACTAGAAATAGATATGCGTGGATAATGACCAATTATTCAGATATGTGAGATAATATTATGGTTAAGCACAGGTTTACGAGCAGCTGAGATTTATTTTGTGACAGCGTAATAAATTTCCCGGGAGTGAATGTGGATAAAAATCTTATTTTAGCAATGATCGAATTTGCAGTCAACTTTCATGAAGATTAAACTGGAAAAAAGATTAGGACATTGAGTATATCAGGATAAAAAATAAATAAAACCAGTGGAGAGTACCAAAATACCGTAGATACAGTAGTAAGGACAGAGAGACGGATACAGTGTAGAAAGATGAGGAAACATCCAAAAATGGATAGCCGTAAATGAAGCTCATAAAACCATTAGTGAGAAAGGACAAGGACAACATGAATTACTGGCGAGATGATTTTGGTGATAGTTGAGAGATCTAGAAAATGAAGTGAATGAATAGGTAGACATAATTGGGTAGACGGAAGTACAAAAAATGTATATTAAACTGAGACGGGAAACTAATAGGATGAAAAAAGCGTGGTGGAAGACACAGTGCAAGAAATTTGAGAGTTTTACAAATGATGGTTGGAATGGGTGCTATACAGGAAGGTATATTTTTCCATTTTTTCCATTCTTCCACTCGAAGAGGAAATGGAAAATCTATCTACACATTTAAAGTTAAGGTGAAAAGTTGTTGATTTTCTCGGGAGATATTTAACAAAATAGATGCAAAAACCCATATAAAATGCATGGGGTAAAGATATTTTGCCATTAGGCTTCGATAAAGAAAGAGGTGCTTTTATATGGTTAGATATGTCAGAAAGGTTAGATATACAGGTAGATGAAAGTATCTTGGATTAGGCTAACTCAATGGTGACATACTACATGTAGAAAGTGCACTAAGAGAATTGAAATCAAAGAAGTCCGTGGGAGTAGAAGACATGCTCATAGAACCACTTACAGTTTCAGGAAAACGTTTGAGGAAGAATTGTTATGGGTTAATTCGTGGCATTAATTAGGGAAGAATATGGCCGGAAGATTTTGTTAGATCAGGTTTACTTCCTATCCCACGAAAGGGAAAGGCAACCATATGTGAGGACAATTGAATAATATATATATGAATTAACACGCTGCAAAAGTGATATTTAGGATCTTAAATCAAAGAATGGAGGCTGACCTAGTGATTACTCAAGGGATGATTAGTTAAGGTTCAGGAAGAAAAGAGAAACGCGTGACACCGTAGTATTAATGAGTAAAATAAAAGAAAAGAGCAAAACATTTAATCAGGATATGTGTTTGTTTCGTATATTTCGAGAAAGCTTTTGAAAAAATATATTATGTAGGATTAATCAGCGTATCAGAGGCTATACGAGTAGCTTGGAGAGATAGACAACTTATCCAAATTCTGTACATCTTATGCTGTTCAGGTGCGTGCGATACCTGAACATTCAGGGCAGATACTTATTACCCGTGTATTTCGGTGGTCGCACACACGGAGGAGATGGTAAAAATGGCAAAGGAAGACTGGATATAGTATTGGAAATCTGCGGGTAATTCATGAAATCAGATTTGGGGATAATCAAACTCCAGTTATCCAGTGAGCCAAGGGGGTTACAGTTATTGCTGAACGCATTAGATGATCAGTGCGATAGGTATGATGTGAGAATAAATGTTAACAAAACGAAGGTTATGAGGTTTTTGAGAAAGAAGAAAGATAAGTTAAACGTTAAAAAAATTCAGAAACTAGAGCAAGTGGAACAGTTTTACATAACATTGAAGTGTTTTGGACGGAGATCGTCAAAGTAATAGGAGCATCAGGAAAAGAATTGCGTTAGTCAAAGAAGCAAGGAGGAGAGAGGCGATGGCATGAACGTTGATTAAGAAGGTTAAGAAAAGTGAACACTTTTTATGGAGCGTAATTTTTTACAGCGCGAAACCAACGTCGTTGGAGCAAGTTGCCAGATTCTATTCTTATTAGTTAGTATATTTAAGGAATATTAACGAAGCACTAGGTATTGTGGGGGAGAAGTGTGGTTGTTGGATGAAATCTAAAGATGGTAGTAAAAATGGGTGTACAGTATTTTGATTACCGTTGGAATGTTCCACACTAAATAATTTAGTATAAAACAACCGGTTTCCCTGGATAAGGAACCACCAGATACATATGATTCACGCTAACCAAAATATTTAAAATTTGACCATATACATATCTTATATATGCATTTGTACATGCTGTGATGAGCATGTACCATGGGCGGCGAAGCCACTCTTACAGGTTTAAGAAAATGGGCCTCATGGAACTCGTCAAAAATTGCTGAGTAAACTTCAATATATAAAATATTTTATTCTCGGATTTTACGTATAATGTTAAATGCCAAAGCAGTATTATTTGTAAAACTCTAAAATTAGAAACCATTTAGGATATTTGTACGCCAAGGACAGTTCTTATTTCCACCCTTGATGTTTTTTTACATTTGGATACAGTTGATCAATTCGACACTAGAAGAAAACCTCGATGAACTCCGGCTTTCAATATTCTCTCCAATTCTCCACGGTCCTTTGATAAATCAAGTACAACTTGACAAATAGCAGGAAGTTGGTAGTTATCAGTAAATACATATTCAATTTAGAACGGAAGCCTTTTAAATGCAAACATGTTTTTCAGTCTAATTACTTTTGTGACTTCAGTTACTACGTGGACGTTCATGTCATTTAAGTCACCATAGGCTATTGATTCTAGTCACATTTATTTGTGTAATGAATAACCTAGCGCATCCATAACATTCGATTTTAAATTCAACTAACTAGATCGTTTAAACCTTACTTAACAAAACACGTTTGTCAATTTTTCGGGTATAGTCTTGCCAATGAATTTTCCTCCATATTCAGTAGCAAGAAATGCGACCCAATAGGAACGACAAGCCACTTGTTAAAACGTATGAAAATTCAAGTCACATGCGCAATTCAATCATATCCCTTTGTTTTCATGCGGGGGAACCGATAAAGTATAAAGCGTCCCGGGACTCACGGCATCCCCTCATTGCTTTTGAAGCCAAGTCCTTTTCGCTATCCATTTAATTAATCTAATTACTACTCGCTCCCCCATACACGCTGGAAAGTGAAGCTTTATAACTCCCCTATCCCGTTATTTTACAGACATACTTCCCGTTGGGGCTTGAAATTAATCATCGCATCGAAAGGCGAGGGAAGGAATAAGAGCTTACCCGGGTTTAAGGTGGGGTATCGAGAATGGGAATAGTGGAAGAAGGAAAGGGGGCGACGCAGGGTTGTATCAATAAAGGAGGAGGCCGTGGGAGTTGAATGCCATGGTATATCCACACAACGGAGAGAGGGGAGTGGGGGGAGTTTTGCCGAGAAGGAGTTCTGCCGAGATTTGAGGCGCGTCGCGTTCTTCCCAAATCCACGGCAAGCGATGTGATACACGTGATTCGTTCGCCGCAGGGGATTAACATAAAAACTAATGGATATGGGTTTTCCTTGAACCTTCCGAGACGATCGCGGTCCCCGTGTGCGAGCACGCGTCGCAGTGGGGGTATGGATGGGAGCGAAAATGAGCGCGCAAGCACACACGCACGTACACGTACGCGAGGGGTTAAGCCGGAGAGAGGGAAAAATGAACTCCGAGCCGGATTGTTTTTCGAACTTTTGCGGCTGATTCGAGTCCCGCCTCTGCGGTCCCAGTCGACCGATCCCCTCCCCAGAGCTCCCTTGCACGCGAGGGAATAAGATCTCTATCCTTTATCGTATCCTGCGACGCTGGCAGCCAGCTCATACAAGTCGTGCCTTTGGGCCTTAGGAGTTCCGCGATTCGCCGCCGAGCGGGAGTGGTGCTGGGGAGGTCGCGCGGGAAATTTTGAAAGAGGGGAAGCACGCCCCGGGGGGCGTCACACGCCCGCTATCCGCGAGCAAAAGGAAATGGTACGTGATTTCCTCGGTGTGAATAAATTTTGAATGCAGAAAGCAAATTGGGAAGATCAAAATTCGAAACGCGATAGTCTCGAAATTGAAAGAAGAGCGACGTATCAATTTACCGGATTAGGGAGATGGGACTCGTATGACGAGGCAGTGTGTGTATGTGTAGAGGGGAGGGGGGTTCGTATGAATTTAGAACGGATATCGAGACGCCAGGGTTTCATTTCTTTCAAACCGTTTAAAGTATGTTTATTTTGTGCAATAAAACGTAAACTGTTTGAAGTGAGAATTGAAGCGATGCGTACAGAACTCAGTATCCGCCGCCGTATCGTTTTCTTTTTATCTCTCTCGTCACAAAAGCTGATGAAATTAAGGTGATTCCCTTATTCTGTCATCAGCTGCGGAGTTTAGAATAGATAGGAGTTTGTTCACTGTTTTGATTGGATATCAAACACTGTCGAATGGAATTAACTTTCAAACTTTAACATTTATTTCGTGCTTTATAGCAGTATCGCCTGAGTTATTGCCACCCATGAATTGCTCCTTAACTCCGACTTGCAAAAATGTATTGTTAAAACCTCTAAGCTATAATTTATTCCTAAATTCTCTTAATTTAATCGTGATTAAATAACGGGATGTATCAATTGTTTCAAAAATGAAATGCAGTTATAAACATTCAGAAGAAGTACATAAATCATTTTGAATACCCATATTTTCTTAATTAAAACGAATTGAAGCGAATTCTATCGGCCAATAATTTTTAAGATGCTTATAAAGGCCGCAGCCTAAATATTTGAGCCGTCACACTATGTACACGTGCACCGAGAAGGCCTCCAACCCCGATTTCCAATTATTTATATTGTTTATACAGACTTCTCATCTGAGAAATATTTGCTCCACACAATTTTTCTGTCTCCATACCTCCAGCTATATATTTACACGTGAGTACGACTTCCTTCCCGCGTTATCTTAAATTTTATTTATTACGCTCGAGAACCGTGTTGAAAATAATGTTATTCAAGTTCATACCTTCCCTTCATTCTTGTCATTTGATCTATTCAGATTTAATTACAGCCATTTGATCTTTCTCCTGGCTATGGATCGCTCTTCTTTCATTGTGAATCATCCCATACGTCTTATGAATTATTTATTTTCGAGTTTGATTTTGCAGTAGGCAGTAACGAACTGTTTCTCTAAATTTAGATACGCATTAGTTGGTGATATTTCATTCCTATCACCATATGTTTGAGCAACGCAAAATCCTAAAGTCACAATTTTTATTTGGTGCTAAGAAATCAAATAAATGCTTTTAGATCAAAGAAGAGAAGTTCGACACTTAGAAGGCGGTGTTCATCAGGCATCGTCCAAATCTACGTATCTTTAAATAGGTTATATAGTAGCTTCAGTCCAATAAAATATAAAAAATAAATGCGCCGGAACACTGGAAATATTACTTTAACTGAGATTATGTTACTCTAATCGTAGCGATCTAGTTTTTAATTACGTCAGTGTCACAAATAAAAGATTATGAGGTTTTTTTTACTGCTACAATGCATTCTTCTTCCTTAAACTGATTTCCTTAAGAAATATATTCGTTTACTTCAAAATTGTCAAAATTATCTTATGTATATAATATATATATAAATATATATATATATATTTATATATAATTAGTGGTCGCAGTAGTCCAGGGGGTACTACAGGGGGTAGTCCAGAGGGTTGGCCAATTGACCAGGGGATCCCGGGTTCGATTCCCGGGCAAGGCACTCAGGACACCTACAGCTCCACCCAAGCTATGTGATTTTTCGGGTACCAGATCTTCCTGGGAAACCATAACCAGCACAGGGAAAGGAACTGGCCCCCCTACCCTGATGTGTGAATATCAACTCGCCGTCTGGCTGGGTCTCTACTGGGTGAACTCTACCATCACCTACCAAATCGAGCTTCGGGTTGATTATTGTGTTTATGGTTTATATATAATTAATATATAAACCATAAACACAGTAATCAACCTGAAGGTCGGTTTGGTAGGTGATGGTAGAGTTCACTCAGTATTAAGCCCAGCGTGAGAAGTTCACACATCAGGGTGGGGGGGCCAGTTCCTTTCCCTGTGTATGTATATTTATATATTATTTTTATGTATGTATATGTGTGTATATATACATATATAAAAAATATGTATTTATACATTTTAATATATAATTATACACGTCATGCGCACTCATACTCACACGCCTGTATTTAGACCTAGAACGTACGCATCCTTCGGCTATTGGTCTTGCCGGCAATACCGGGATTTTTTTAGCCCACCCCTTCTCTTGTATAGTACGCGTGTGCTCCTCTCTCTCTCGCGAAGTAAGTTTGCCTTTCTTCTGCCTCTCGGAATTCCAATCACCTCATGTGTGAATCGGGACTCGAAACGTCAAGAGAGAGAGAGGGGTCTGATAAGCCCGTGGGAAATATCGTGGAGAGAGTGAGATGGTGGGTGGTGAGTAATAGTTGGAAGATGAAAGACTGAGTGAGAGTGAAGGGATATGCAGGATTTGTTTCGTGATCAGGGAATGTTCAAAAGAAGGAATTTTCGCCTGGTTACATTAGTAAAAAAGAAATACAATGGGACAAAAAGATGGATTGAAAAATTGCATTATTTATTGCCATTAATGCTTTTACCTCGTACTAATAATACACCATCACGCGCCTAATTCATTTTTACTGCGCTTCTTCCGCTTTTTATCTTCTAATTTCCCTTCCATTCTTAAATCCCAAGTTTATATTCCAAATGGTTTGGTTATTCTCTGCTGCAGCAGCCCATCTTCATTCCGATTTGCACGAATTTCTTAAAATGGCTACATTGAATACTTACCTCTCCCCCTCTCGAGCACGGCACATGGACCAGTGGGCCGTTTCCTGAAGTTTCCAGGACTCATTCCCACTACTATGTTCGATATATTTTTCGAAATAATGAATTGAGATGGTATCCTGTTGCTTTCCTCATGCATTTTTTATCGATAAATATTTGTTAACTTCAAGTATCCTTCATTAATCCAAGGAGAAGCCTCTTCGGTTTATAAATTCACTTTCTTTGTTAGCCATTTTTACAAAAACCTTCTTAAAAGGGACTCGGTAAGTCAATTCACTCATGTAACCTCGTTGGTATTGCGTCTCATGTTTGTGATATCTGCATAATAGTCCCTTCAATCAATCAAAAAAATATGCAATTTGCCTCCGGCAACATTGCACTCCAGATATTCGCGGTTGAAAGTTGATTTTGCTTGGAAGAGTATGAATTTTCTCCCCCTGAAATCATGAGGTCGGTAGAATGAGCGCCCTTGTACGATTTTCCAATTAAATTCCTCTTCAGAATACACAAAGCAATCATCTCAGCTTTTACACGTAAGGAACCATTTTCAATATCGTTTATACATGATAAGGTCTTTTTGGGACGAATAACAAATTTATTTCGATTGTTTTTACCTGAAAGAGGATAGATATTGGACGATTAAGTGATTTTTCCAATTAAGAAACATACCTGTAGAGTTAGTGATATGGTTATTTTATATTGAAACTATTCAAGCTTCAAAAATCTTAATTAACTTACCAAATTTAGTTACTTTAACTAGTTTGAAATGAATTATTATCCCTCCTGAAATTATAGGATCAGACCTGTATAATGTTTATAAGTTTAAAACCACAGTGAATTTCTGAAGGTCACATATTTTTAAATGCATGGATACCTAAATCATCATAAGTATGCTAAAATGTATTTGTAACCTAAAGGGAAATTCAGCTTGCATTCGATTTGATATCATGATTTTACAATTTTCCCGTAATTGATTGAAGATCAAGGATGTATCTTGAAATTGAATCTCTTTCTTTGAAAAAATGCTGTCAAGGACTTAATACAACATCTATTCTTAATTTAACATATTTTTCAGTCATCGATTCATTTTGTCCTAATATGACCTACCCAAAAAAACAAAAATAGTGTATTCACTAGGTATTTATATTGAAACCATGCATAAGTATATGGGTACTCGAGTTTGCATTTAAACTTAATTTTTCAGGATTCCTAGTTTAACTGGTAAATTGGCATTGGAATTGATTCGTTTATTTTCCGTATTTACCTAGAAAAAACTATGTTTTATCTATATATAATTTTAATTAATAATAGACCAAGAAATCACGTGATATTTCAGGAATTGCTAGCATATAAGCAACTAAATTAGTTTAAGTTCGTGTAAATTGTAATATTATGCGTAGAGTCGGAATATTTTTAAAACATGCTCGTAGAGAAAGAGGAAACGAAAACATATACGAAATTTTCATGACAAATACATTTTTTTTCATCAGCGTCTTGCGATGAAAACTGGAGTACATTCTTCAGTTTTTTGTTGAATATTATCTCTTTTATCCAGATGAAATAATCTGCTGGGTTACTGGACTACACATTTGGGGTCCAAATAGAAAAGAATACAAACATAGATGTTTTTAAAAATTATTTATTCAATGTTATTTTATTCAGTTTCTATTTAATAACACATTTATGCACTACGCATGAGCATCTGTATTAGTGGGAATAGTGAAATGTATCCTGGGTGCCATAATTGCAGACATTTCTGGCTTTAGAATTAATGCCCCTAACAACAACCATCAGACCAGTTTGTTTACAATTTGCTCTTTACATATTTCATTCTTAAAAATGTTTTTTCGCTAGAGTATGCTGTTCCAAAGATTGAAAGGTACCTTGTTGCAAAAGTTTTGATATTAGAAAAGTCTTCGTTGGGGAAAAAACATGTAAAACCCCAATAGTCCTTCTTTGAACTTGTCCCTGAGGAGGTCATTTCCTTATGGTAGACAAATTGTTGGATCTTTCCTCTTCAGAACATTCGAAAAATTCTCATTAAACTAACATAATTTTCAATACTTTGTATACACTAGTAAATACGCAAAGGAAATCATCACAAAAAATACTAGAATGTAAATTGTTTCGCAATTAGACCTAACTGACAACAACAACTTCTCATCGCAGCAGACAAACGCAATTAACCAAGTGTGATAAAAATAATCAAGTCTTGAACAAGCATCAAACCATTTAAAAACTCTGCTACTAGATAGTTTTATATCATCTCGTTGACTGTAAATAGGTATAGAAAAAGTAAACGGCGAATAATTTGGAGACTCCTAGTATAAGGGAATGAGATTCACCTGCTTTAGGTCGAATCCAATGACATTTGCCCTTTCCCATGGTAGACTGATCCCTCTTTGCCCGAGCGAAACGACTGGGCATTCATTCGCTTTGTTTAACCGTACTGCATCGTCCAACTTAAATCCAAGAAAGTTCAGTGTTTCATGTTTGTTTGCAATTATTTTCTCGCACTTTATAATGTGAACTATGTGATTTAAAAATGAGAAGTATTGTGAGTTTTATTTTTCTTTAGTCGTACACACACACAAGGAGGTCTATAAATAATTGTGTATGAGAATTTCGTGGTGGGCAAAGGATTCAAAATTGGCAATTATAAAATTAAGGAGCAGTATGAATGCATTAAGAGTTAGGTAGGAGAAGTGAGTGGCGAGCCAATGATTGACTTCTTCCGACGGTGGTGGCGAACGGTCGCATATCACGCGAATTCAACGCTAGGAGGAAATGGTATTTCCAAAATTGAGCCCAAAAGTTCCTTTATTCACCTGAAAATTTATTTAAAAGACCTATACAGACATGGCTGGAAAACATTGAACAACCTTTCTCCGAGTCCTAAATAAGAGGAACACTGCAGAGTACACTAAAGAAAATTTTTTCACTGAAATTTTACCGCAAGGGCAAGACAACATTCTTTTGGTCTTAAGGGTCAATTAGATACTAAAGCAAAATAACCTGGCAGTGGATAGAAACATTTGTGCGTGTTTGGTTGATGAGAGCATCAGCAAAGAGAAGACGGTCGTATCCGATGGAAATTGCGTATAACCGAAATATAGCGAAGAAAAAATTGCGATTGAGTGATTAAACGATGAAGCCTTCCAAAGAGAAATGAGTGAAAAGAAAAATTAATAAACGTTACTGAAAGTGAAAACAGGGTAAATGATCAAACAGAGTCAAAGTATTTTAGATCTTAAATTTAAAAAAAATCGAAAGATGATATAAGGGGAAGGCGAGGGTGAATTACGGAAAACGTGATAACTGAGTCGGCTTCAGAACTTAGAGGCGCGAATTGAGCCAGCTAATAGGATGGCCTGGACGGCTGATAAAGCCACTCCTGGGTTTGGCGATGTGGTTATAATAACCCTTCCACTTACACCTTTTATTTCAAATGTCCTTTCATAAAAAAATCTTTCATAAAAAAAACTCACCAAAATGGATTTTGGTGAGTAATAATTTATAAAGTCAGTGTTATAATACTGATATTAATAATAATATAATATAATACTAATAATAATTACAGGGGTTATTATTATGGGGTACGCTGTCGTGGAATTAGTGCCATGGTAAAAATGACTTCCTGGATGAAATTTTAGAAATTTACTTCAATTTTTTCTTAAAAACTTATTAAATTATGTTAAGTTATGACTTAGTAGAAGAACTTCGAAGCTATCATATCAGATTTTTGACACGCTATTGACCCAAAGCACCCAACTGTCTGAGATATTTCATTAATATTTTAGCTTATAATTAATGGTTTCGAACATGCTAAAGTGGTGATCGAATAAAAGTCATAAACATTTTTATAAATTTCAAAACTTTTCCCAGATTGGATAAGTTTTAGTATGGTCAAATCATTTTCCCTCTTTTATAAGCACAAGTTTCATCCATTTAATTTGTGTAAATCTGAAATGATCGATGCGTTCAGGACTTGACATCTGCAAATGAAGTACGTATGTTATGTAGGCAGGTGAAATAGGAGTAGCCATGACGGGCGAAATGAAGGGTGGCAGAAAGAGTGGGGCGTTGAAGGGTCTAGAGCGAGGTAACAGGGCAATGAGGTAAATCGTGCCAGAAGAAACTTGATGAATTGGATGAAAAATATTTTGAAATGGCCATGGAATAAATGCTAGCCCGACTAATATTTGGAAAATAGACATAGTAATGATAGAAACATTAATTTACGGGCTTAGAAATTTTGCAACATAAATTAATATAAATGAAGCTACAAGGGAATTAACGAACCCGTAATTTCATTAAATAACGCAGGGGAAATTAAAAGTAAGAAGCGTCTCCACATCTTTGGGATGTGGAGACTCGTCTCCTGGTAATGAACATTGAAGTATTCACGCTTGGATACGTTTGTACGTAGCCTTGAAAGCTGACAAAATTTCATCATATTTGATAATCGCCCAAACACTATTGCAATATTTTTCTCATTACTATTGATGGTAGAGTACTGGCTAAGGTTTTGTTGGACGCACTGAGTATTCAGTGCTGCATTTTCAAGCTTCTCGTAAGACAAATCCTTTTCAGTCTTCGGGGTCTCCCAATTTGTATACTGAAACAACCTGTATACTGAAAAATATATTTGCTTTACGACTGTCGGTTAAGATTTCAATCTTTTTCAAACTCCAGTGTATTTTCAAATATTCACCTTTATTCTATGACTCATCGTTTTGAGTGCCTATCCCTTAATCTATTTTTCTTTCGGAACAATTAAGGCAATTTGTCCCTTCTCACTTAAACATAGCTTAGACTCCGGCACCCGAGCAAAGGGCCATAACAGGAGGATCATGAAAGTAATTAAACCAAGCATATTTCATTTCATATTTCTTATAATTATGATAATATATAATTGCCTTAAGGAAAAGGCAGGTTAAAACGCACGTGTTAAAGGGTAGAAAATATTTTTAACAGGTATTCAGCTACGCTTAGATAGTATAAGCGTAGCTTATTTGTAAGGTCATTCTATATATGATAGGAGAAAATTATTCCACTAATCGTTTGAGCAGACATGAAATGACTTTCTAAATATGCATTTTTTAAAGATTTACGTCTCATCAGATGTTATTTCCTTGCCCTCCAAGGGTGCTGCTAGATAGTCCAAATTACGGATCTCAGCCAAATTTTTCTTATCTGCTAATATCCTCCAATTACAATATTTTGAACAAGATTCAATTACATTAATATTTTTTAACATTGAAGTTAATTTATCAATTTTCAAAAAACAATCCACTCTTAGGTCCACTACTCCGATAAATAGTGAGAACAGCATAACTTAAAAGTTATTAGTTGGCAGTGTCGTCTTGGGAATTTGCGTAATTTGTTTGTAAAGTCCGAAACTGAAATTGATATTGCAGTACTTTGCCATAGAATGTCACAGGACTGAACAGAAAAATACTTACTTTACGTGAACTCGGCGCAACATGCCAACTAGATATTGATGACGTAATCCGCCTGTGCAGAGTAGGCTAACATTCGGGTCATCTTAAGTTGAAACGCCCAAAGTCGAGAGCTGCCCTCGCCAATGAAAGATTTGTCATAAGGAAGGAAGAAAATCCTATAGCCAATAAAAAATGAAGAAGAACTCCAATACCGGTATTTCGGTCACCAGGTGACCATCTACGGGGAGAGAATCGAAAGGGAACTTGACAATTGAAAGAAGACTATGCACCAGGCACTGTCCAAAGTCAAGTGGGTATTCAGGTCGGGGGGTGAGGTATATATACCTGGAGGGGCAAGGGGGGAGGGGTTAAGCGATGATCGGTAGGTGGGGGGGAGTTTTTTGAGGTCACGTGGGAAGGAGAGGGGGAAGAGTGGTGGCTATTAGGAAGGGGCTGCCTATTTTTGAATTGACTAGCGAAGTTAAAAAGTGAACTGTTGATGATGCCTAGTTCATTTTTCATAAGTTTATTCTTGTTTAGGTGAACTCTCACATGCATCGAGTTTACAGTGTTGTATCGGTTTTAATAACGTTAAGTCACTTGGAGTGTTCAGTTTCAAAAATGTGTTTGGCGACAGCTGATCTTTCGAAACGTCCGTTCTTAAAGTGTGCTATGTGTTCCTTAAATCTGATTTTGGGATTACGTTTCGTCTGTCTAATGTAGGAGCGTTGGCAGAGTGAGCAAGTTATTTCGTAAATACCCGATTTGTCTAAATGTGGTGTTCTGTCTTTCGGGTTCCCTAAACACGTAAGAAGAGTGTTACGGTTAGAATAAGTGACTTTGGTGCCAATTTGTTTAAAGACCTTAGCAAGGCCTCGGGTTATTGTGGGGTAGAAAGGTAATTATTGTTGTCTTACCGTTGTGGTAGGAGTGTTGTATGTTTATTAGCAGGTTTTCTTTTTTTGTTTCTAACTAATTTGTCTATAACTTGGGGTGTGTATCCGTTGTTAATGGCTATTTGTTGGATGTTTTCCAACTCTTTGAAATAGCGTTGTTTGTTGAGTGTTGTCGTCAGTAATCTGTGTATGAGGAAATTAAAAGCTGCCATTTTTTGTTGAAAGGGGTGGTGTGAATCTGCTTTGATGTAGTTGTCGGTGTGGGTCTGTTTTCTAAAAATGTCAAAATCTAAGACCTCTTGGTTTTTAATTACTAGTATGTCCAAGAAAGGCAGTGAGTTGTCTTATTCGACTTCAAAGGTGAATTTTATGGAATCGTGTTTCTTGTTCAGCCGGTCCAAAAAGTCATTTATGTCACACTTGCTGGTGTCAAAAATGGCAAAAATGTCGTCTACGTATCTAAGCCAAGTGTTAGGGAAATAGTCAAACGTATGTCTACAGTCTTTTTCAATGTAATGTAGGAAGATGTTAGCGACAAAACAGGAAAGAGGATTTCCCATAGCCTTGCGTTTGTTTGTAAAATTTCTGGTTGAACTGAAAGTATGGTATGTCCATGCAAATTTTAGTAAGAGTAACGTATTCTTTAATTTCAATTGATGTTATGTCTTTTGTGTGTGGTCAGTCTGCGATGTTCTCAAGGGCAATATCTATGGGTACGCTCGGGAAGAGTTGTTCCACGTCAAAAGAAACAAGAATCTCATGGGGCTGGATGCGTAGGTGTTTTATGGTGTCGATGAAATTTTTGCTGTTCTTGAACCCGAGGGTTTCTTCGGACCCTAATTGTTTGTACTATTTGGTGAGCCATTTAGCCAGTTTGTAGGTGGGGGAATTCAAAGCTGAAATGATAGGTCTCATTTTCTTACCGGCTTTGTGTATTTTGGGCAGTGTGGAGTTTAGGCACCATAGGGTTTTCCGTTTTTAAGGTGAAACGTGATTTTTTGTCTATGATTGTAGTACAGTGATTAAGTGCGGTTTTTGTGTCTGGAATCATTTTGTTGAGTGGGCTCTTGTGTATTTTAATGTATGGGCCTTCGGCGATTGTGTTTTCGGTGCGTTCAATGTCATCGGCTTTGTCGAGTATAACTGTGGTGTTACCTTTGTCGGCCTTAATGTAATAACAGTCTTTAATTCTAAGTTCTTTTATGAGTGAGCGTTCTACCGAATCGTTATGCGGTCTAGTGTTAAGTTTTGTGCTATTGTGTTCCAACTGTAATTGGCAGGCATGTCTTACGAATTGTTTCTCGGTATCTTTAAGGTGTTTAATGTGCGATTCTATATCCACAACTAAATCTTTGGTGGGGGATATTTGTATGGGAGGCAATGTTTTAGGCCTTTGTTCAAAATGTTGTTTTCTTGATCAGTGAAATATTTTGGAGGAAAGGTGTAAAATGAAATTTCTTACGGGATCAGGTTTACTTTCAGGAATAGGAATATTTTTGTAATTAGCTTGGAATTTTCGGTCTAAAGCTTTAAGTTTCTTCTGCAGCCTGTGTTGGTTTACGGTGTCCATGTTTAGTAGTCTTTCGTTGATTGTCTGCAGTTGTATAAAATTTAAGTGTTTCGTGATCTTTAGGTGTAGGTTGTAAGTCTTAGTTTCGGTATGCGCAGGTTTAGCGTATTTTTGTTTGATTTCTGTGTTTAACCAGTGTCTTTTCGCTAAGAGGACAGCTTTCGAGGCGTTAAGGTTGTTTCTAGGAGCAGTGATTTTCATGAACTTAGGAAATACATTGTGTTTCTTGCAACGTTTTAGGAAGTGAATATCAGCAGTGTGTGGGTTTTGAATCTCAGGGTTTGTAATAAGTTGAGCTCCTTAGGCTGGAAGGCCATACTAAAAATAGAGGATGTGGAGCCATTGGCTGTTGCACTAGTTGTCACAAGGAAGGAAGAAAATCCTATAGCCAATAAAAAATGAAGAAGAACACTAATACCGGTATTTCGGTCACCAGGTGACCATCTACGGGGAGAGAATCGAAAGGGAACTTGAAAATTGAAAGAAGACTATACACCAGGCACTGTCCAAAGTCAAGTGGGTGTTCAGGTCGGGGGGCAAGGGGGAAGGGGTTAAGCGATGGTCGGTAGATGAGGGGGAGTTTTTTGAGGTCACGTGGGAAGGAGAGGGGGACGAGTGGTGACTATTAGGAAGGGGCTGCCTATTTTTGAATTGACAAACGAAGTTAAAAAGTGAACTGTTGATGATGCCTAGTTCATTTTTCATAAGTTTATTCTTGTTTAGGTGAACTCTCACATGCATCGAGTTTACAGTGTTGTATCGGTTTTAATAATGTTAAGTCGCTTGGAGTGTTCAGTTTCAAAAATGTGTTTGGCGACAGCTGATCTTTCGAAACGTCCGTTCTTAAAGTGTGCTATGTGTTCCTCAAATCTAATTTTGGGATTACGTTTCTTTCGGCTTCCCTAAACACATAAGAAGAGTGTTACGGTTAGAGGTACCTCACCTCAAATACCTCACCCCCCGACCTGAACACCCACTTGACTTTGGACAGTGCCTGGCGCATAGTCTTCTTTCAATTTTCAAGTTCCCTTTCGATTCTCTCCCCGTAGATGGTCACCTGGTGACCGAAATACCGGTATTGGAATTCTTCTTCATTTTTATTGGCTATAGGATTTTCTTCATTGCTTGTGACAACTTGTTCAACAGCCAATAGCTCCACATCCTCTATTTTTAATGAAATATTTACACGATACCAAATCACCGTGACGCAATGGGGTGGAAAGTATTTGATCAGGAAGAAATACTTCCTTTCTCCAATGGAAGACACAATTGTTAATATTTGAAGGAGAGATAAGCAAATGCTAATATGTCCTTTCCTACGCTAGGCTAAATATTAAGCCGTGATGAATAGGTATCCATTTCTCTCAGTCGCTACTGCACTACCTCGGGACACTCCGAGGGGACCACCTTTATTGAGAATCTCCAAGTTACGGCATGCAGCCACCAGCACAAAATAAAATGAAAAGTAATGAGAGCCTCAAAGGTGATGTCTTTTCTTTTTTTATGCTTGAGTGCGTTTCCTGGTCCGCATTTTGTCATCTTGCTAGAGCCGGCTCGGGGAATATGTCACCCGAACAAACGGTACGGCTAATTGGGCCTTTATCGTGGAGTCGGAGGTTGTGTTTCGGGAACGATCTACGATGCTCGTGAGGCCACGCTGCTGAGGAAGGCCGGAAGGTGTTGAGGGATGCCCTCGTCAAGAGGAAATAAGGGCCGTGCAACACTCGGTGCGGCAAATTACCCGGTTTGGATTTCTCTGCCTCTCTCTCTCTTTCTCTCGGTGCTTTTTTCACGTCAAGGAGATCATTTTGAAAGCGACAGTAGGTCTGAAGAGGATATCTATAAACGTCTCTTTTGTTCCCAAACTTCACTCATAACCTGAAAACTTGGTTCTCCGGGGTCATCCGTCTTAATTCCTATGTCATGAAGATAAGCAGGCTCTCCTTTCTTTCGCTCAACTCCCTTCATTTCTCAATTCTCTCTGAAATATTTTTCTCCCTCCCCTGTGGGCGGTCCTTTTATTTTCACATATTCACGTATTCATTCTCATCCCTTTTCTTTACATTCTTCTGGAAGGATTAAATTTACAGACCTTCACCCAAATTACTCCATTCAAATGCGCATGGTAGAGAATTAAAAGTACTTTTCCGAAAAACTAAATCCTGAAAGTTTGATTTTTGGCACATAATTTCACTCCTCGCAGTTACCATTCCGATGATAGTTAGCGGCATTTCTAGACTCTCGCTTCTCAGGTGCTTCATGCCTCTTTATTAATTAATACTTGTACACCTTCAAGTCACATTGTATCTACCCGACAGATTACTCCCGTTCCCAGTTATTGCGTCCTTTTTTGTTTTCAGGAAGGTTTCAACTTTCATACGCGTCAAATGTTCTTCTCTGGAGTGTTTTCCATATATTTCTTTTGATTATCTTTGTAATGATGCTTCATTTGTGATATTCTACCTCCCCAGCTACTCTTCGTATTCTTTTGTGTCATTTTCTGATTTCAATCCTCTCATAATTACAACGCAGTTTCCCCGCAAGATTTTGATGGAAAAAAACAGTTTCTGGCGTAACTTGGTGGAAAATCTTCATACTGACTTTTAATAATCAAACCACTTTACTTTTTCACATAAACTTTTTAATTTTTACAACTCAGGTTTCGTTATAGCATGACATCATCAGACCTGATGATGTTATGCTATAACGAAACCTGGGTTGTAAAAATTAAAAAGTTTATGTGAAAAAGTAAAGTGGTTTGATTATTAAAAGTCATTTTGATGAAATTTATCTATTTAATTTCACGAGAGAATTTATTGATTACAAGTGAAGGATATCTTAGAAATGTTCAACATATTTTGACTGAATATTACTCGACCAACTTCTACCTAGGCCAACGTCCACTCCATATTATATGGACGAGAGTACAACAGAGTATCTGGAATTTCTTTTCTCATCGTTTGCATTTTCCCCACTTCATGAATCGTCAGGGATACATCGGTATACTTTAGTAATCATAGAATAGAGTCGATTACTCAAGTTTCTTCATAGTTATTACTGTTTCTCTCCTAAAACAATTTACTAATTTGATGTGCATACCTTTTAGGCATGATGATAAATGTTCTAGATAGAATTTCTAGTCATATTTTTTGGCTTAAATTCCAAATTGACCAAAAGGGTACTCGGTTTCGCAGGGAAAAAGTTGTATTTTCATGATTACATTTACTTCTGGATTGTAGCAAAGCAGTTAGTTTTCTATAAAATTATTCTAGTCACATGACTAGCGCTAGACGGACAACATTGCGTATTTGTCTATGTGCTGGTATCGATTTCTTGTTGAGTTCTCATTAAAACTCAAAAACCTCGTGACTTCACTGAAACGATTCTCAAGCATCGTATCTCCAACGAATAGAAATCATTAATAACTAATGGTCAAGTAATTAGGCTACTAGTTTATTCGTTCAATAACACTACGTGCACCAATGTTCATAATGCTTACAAGCCATAAAGCCCTTATGACCACTCATTTTGTCTGAGGGCACTTTTGCTCAAACTCATTTCACTTTTATATATTCGTCCATAAAGTTTTATTTTTCAATAGATACCAAACGCAATATTTTCTTCGTAATATTGTATATCATGATCTGCAGACTCTCGAATCTACTTCGAAATATTTTGCTAAGAATATTGTCTCGTAGTTGTGACATCCAGCGAAACGTTCTTCTATTCCCTCCCATTAGGTTTATGTGGTTTACAAGATGGTGTGACGATAGATTACCAAATAATAAGTAAGGGTATTCAGTATGACCCATACAGGGTCTGAAGCAAGTGTATCACAGCAGTCAGATATGTAATCTATTTTATGGAAGATTGAGGATACGATTGTGAGCTACTCATTCCTTTTTCCCATTCTTACACTGTATTTAAGACATTCTTCCACTTACTTTAAAAACCAATCTGCCAAATCGATGAGATTAACATATTTTGTTACCCGAAATATTTATTCCAGGAATCGCCTGGGACACTTTCCCCTTATTCACATAACGGCGGTCCTTAAATTCTCTCCACTACTATTTTTGGAATTCATTTTATCCTTTAAATATTTCATCTAAGATAAATATATATTTCCTAGTCATTTATTTCTACTTATTTAAATAGTAATTCTTCGCTCTTGTCTGTCACCCGGTTGACTCATCACTTAGAAATTCTGAATGCATAACTCGCTCAAATGTTCTGTTCTTGGCACAGTAACATGGAATCTCGGTTGTAAAATGCGTATTATATGAATCCATGTAAGTAAGGAATGCAGTCCAGAAAGTAACTTACGTTTTGAAATAAAAAGTAAACCCAGCGACAAGACAAAGTTTTATTATTTTATTGTACTTTAGAAAAGTAAAATCTTAAACTATTTTTCTACATACATTAGAATTGAGACATATATCATAATGATAAACAAGCTTTCCATATCCGTCTCTGAATAAATCTTTGGTCTTACATTTTAATCACTTATTTACGCCAGGATGCAATTCTGCGTCACTGTCAAAGCGCTGAGCTGCAAGCCACGTCTATCGAGAGATCCATAATCGTCATTTGGCGATTTTCACGAAATGTTTTCGTTGATTTTCACCGACAGTTCATCTGTCACAACTCCAGGTCGACCATTGCGGTCCTCGTCGTGAGCATAGGTACGGTTATCTTTAAACTGAATGCACCATTGCCTCACTCAGACTTCACTCATTACTCCGTCTCCATACACTTCACAAAGCTACCATTGAATCTCAATTGGCTCGTAGTTTTTCGCCAGTAAAAGCCTAATCACAGATCGCACTTCACAACTCGCGGGATTTTCTTTTGCAGCGCATATTTTAACAGTTCTTAGAGAGCGAAGTAGAAGAACCAGTCTGCACACTATCACAGCAAGATGCGTAGTGTGTGTAGGGACGTTTAGATGGCCACGTTAGGCCATAACGTAAGTTACTTTATGGTCAGCTCTCGTAGTTTACTTTCAAGATCCTGAGTTGCGTTCTTCTTTATTATCAACAAAATAACACACATTTAAAATAAAATTTCAGTAAAAAATAATGATCTAAACGATTTCAATGGAATTATTTTTTCATCTTAAAGTTAAATTCAGGGTGCTATTGTTTTGAAAATAATCTTTCGGCAATTATGCACAGTCAATATATCTCATGCCACCTTAAAACACTATTGGAATCTATCCGTGAATTGAAGGCCTACAAGAGAGGATTATTACATTTTCACTGATATTTCGAATGATAACTGATGCAGTCTTGCTAATTACTCCCATCCTGATTAAGCCTTAGGAGTGATTATTATGTAACAGTGTGACATTTTATCGCGTGCATTTCCTTGACACAGTCTCTTTCGGGGTAGAAACTGTCAAAGAATCCTAACTTGATATCAATTCAGGAAATAATTCCTTTTTTCTTATTTCCCCTTTGCTCCCATGTCCTCAAATACTTCTTCACTGTTCCTGAAATGTCTAGAATTCCTAGTTTTGATAGTATCTTTAATCACGTCAGCCAGTGACCTTCTGGGTCTGTTTTTCCTCTCATCTACTTTGTCTTTCGACCCTCATGAATTCACTCGCGGTATCAAAAAAACATTCTTTCCCTATTCTCTATCATATGAATTTTGTTTACTATCCCTACCAAATTATTTTTTGTGTATTATACCTCCACCAAAGTACCTACCTTTTCCCATTGGCGCAGGGACCTCAGCTCTCGGTCGCTTCCCCTAATAACTGCTACTTATGCACCCACTCCCGCGGGTACCCATTGTAGCATAAGCGGGATTCTTTAGCAGATCTGTGGCGTCAAATACCGCAATGGCAAACACTCCGTGTGAGCATCCGCTTTACTAGTAACCGTCAAAATAAGATAATACTTAGGAGTGCTAGCAGATCTACGTGATACTACAGGACGTGGTAGAATAGGCTCGACTACAGGTAGGTTATCAGATTCAACAGTGCAAACAGCAGCCACGTAATATTTTTAACTCCCTCAGTCTAGAAAAACTGCAGCGTATAAAAGGGTAGGCACTGCAGAAAAATGCATGCAAATAAATTATCACTGATTTCCACTCCCTCTGGTTTATTCCACAACAAATCAATGAACAAACTTAAAATAAACATAGAAAACTTACTTGGGGTTTTACACGCATAATAAAGTCAGAGAAAATGTACCTATGCTGTAATATGCCTTAAAATGAGTCAGGAAATATTCAATTAAGATAAGTAAGCGGCAACAGTCAACTAACTGCTTATTTAAAAATCACGAAACTGGCTTAAATTGGCCAAGGGCTTCGTGTAGACAAAGGCAAACTCTCCATCGTTGAATAGCACAGCAGATTTAGAATTGAATGCGTCTGCCAAATATGCATTTGCACACTGAATAGCCTCGGGAAAACGTCCATATGCCTCTGGTTTCAAGAGATTGCGTAGGTTTAAACTGTTCAAATGTGGCAGCGACGACATGTATTTTCCACCGGATAACTCGCCCCAGCCTTCTTTTATCAGCTGCCTTCGTCCCCTCGTCCAACGCCATCCGACTCCAGTCACGTTTACTTCTGTTTATATATTATACATATTTATATTCTTCGTCTTAAAAGCACCACATTCTTTCCGACATTTGAACGTCTTTTAATCTCATCTATCTTACCGTCTTTCACAAATGTTCTCTAATACAAGCGGCTTGTAAAATTCACTCAACAGAGTGTGGAGACAGTTCTTTTCCTGTAACTCCTGCGGGTTACACAGAAGACTCCCAGCTTATTGAAGCTGAGGATATCCAGAGGTGTCCCCGGGAATCGAATCCGGGACCTCTGACCAATAGTTTAGCACTCAATCTACGTCCCATTATTCAATTACACTTTCCGTCATAGAAAATTTAACAATACTATATTGATACCACTTTCTCAGGTAAATTAAAAAGAGTAAATTCTCTCCTATTCTTACATTTCAACCTAATTCCCATTGAATTAATACAAAGGTGAAATTATTACATGTTTCCAATTGTCTAAAACGTCTAATATGGTTTAACAAGAACGTAGAATAAATAGTAATTTTCCTTCGCTTCAATATTTTGGTAAATATACGTCTGTAATCTACTCCTTCAGATTTTCTAATAATCGAAATTCTCGCTGTGTTTATATTTTAACTTACCATTTGGTTCACCTTCATGTACCACGCTAGATTATAAAAATCCTCAAAATACACCAATATACTCTTGCCCTGCCGTCTTCGCCCCGTTAAATATCACCGCATTAAATCTTTATTGAATTCATCCCATAATCGATGGTTTCAGGCGTTATTTTATGGAATCGGTTCATTCTTAAGCGGATAAAATAATACTTTGTAATTCAGATTTCTGTGGAATTACAAAGTATTATTTTATCCGCTTATGAATTCATCCCGTTCCACTCTAGGCCCAATTTCACCCACTTCATAAGAAATCTATTTCCTTCGAAGTCATTCTGCATTTTTTCAGATTCGTCCATTCGTGCACTTTCTCACTTTCTGTTAAAACACATTTGCATTCAATCATTACGTCTTTGTTAGAATCACTGTAGGTCTTCTTCTGAAATTCATCCGTAGCTACAATCATCCTCATACAACACAGATAGGTTTCCTTAGCAATGATATAAACATTCACTTCACTTTCCCATCAGCCACCACCTCTTTTCTCCCGACCACATCTTTTCCACATGCTCTTTTGCCGTGTAATTTGCCTCAATATTTCATTTCTTCTTCAGATCTATTTTGAAATTACTAAACATTAGTCTATTCCGCGTTAGTGCGGCTCATTAGCGTTCGCTATTTCCTCTCTTAGTCGCACATCGCACAAACTTTGCCGGCCCTGGTGGCGGCGGGGTAACCCCTTTTCTATTTGTGAATATTAATATAATGTTGTTTCAAACATGTATTACAGATATGAATTCCATGTATATGCTCTCCAGGTTTATTCAATTTTATTCATTTGGGGTTCACCGATTGGCCCAGGTATTTTTTCAGAAGTATCCCCTTCAACATAAACCCTTCTATTAATTTCTCCTAGTGCTGTTATTCGTCTAATGGGGTCACCCGCATTTGTCACTTGTCAACTCATCCTTCACACTTTTTCTTTCATCATACACTGGGGCATTAAAATCTAAACTTACAACCTTTTAGTGCAAACTGCATGCAAGCTGGCAGTAAACTAGGGGACACTAACTCGTATTTCCTTACCTAGCCTACTAGTTGGTAGCATCTGACCACGATTCAAAGCAATTTTCATTGATGCCAGCCTCTGATGCTTTTATTTATACTAGCACATGGTATCAGTCGCCTCATAATGGTCAAACTCTTCTTTTTTCCACACACGACTCTCACATTCCAGATTCAATTTAATGCAAGGTTAGGATGACCGTCTCTTGATGGCAAATCCTATACGACGTACGCCGATGTCAATGTTAAAATCTTTATTAGTTTTCATAAAATGTATACATTTAATATCCTCATTATATCGGCATTCTCTTAGGAATCATAGTAAGTAACTTAAATAGTTAAAAAACATATTTAACCTTTAATATAGCAATGGCTTTTTGGTTGTTATTTTGAAAGTATGGTTCTAAATGGTTCTTAGTAGGAAATTAAAATGTACGATCATTTAATATCCCGATATTTAGTTTCTCCAGCAATTTATTTTATCGTTAGTTATTAATTAATAATCGTTTTATTATGTTGTTGATTGTTATAATAAATGTTACAGATGATTTTGCTAATACATTAAATGTATTCTCTCCTGAAGAACGCTCAGAAAACGTTAAAATGTATGCAATAGCCATTTGTTGCTCCAAAGCAGTCCTCTTTAATTTCTTGGTAGTCAATAGCTATTGACACTGTTGACCGTAGCTTAGATGAGTGTTACTTCTAAAGAATCTAAAAAAAACACTATAGTGCTGTTATTTAAATCTGGTTTAATACAATTTATACACTGGGTTTTCAAGTATACACAAAATTTAAGCGACGATATTGAACTCTGACGGTGTATATTTTATTCCTCATATTATTGGGCAACATTTTTTTTATTTTTCCCAGTTTTTGCATAGACTTCTCAAATTTGCACTCTAACCTAATGTCCAATAATGTCACAATTGTCTAACCGATTTGCAATGATACTTGCAATGCGTTCGAGGAAATGTCTTCTCAGTTTATTCTTTGAAAATACCTCTCCATGAGTCCTGTTATTTTTTGCATAAAGTAATCTAGATTTCTCTCAACTTTCTTACAGCGTTATAATAATGCATAGGCTACATTCATTAAAGGTTTTCAAGCAGAAATTCAATGTTTAAATAATGACGATGGAAGGATACCTCAGGAAACAACTTATATACAGTTTTTTTCTAATCCTACAAACTAATCCCATTGCGAGCAATCATATAAAATGTCTACTGAATAAATTCAATGTTGTCGGTTAAAATATTTAAAAATTTTTGACCATAATTAACAAAAAAACAACGTGTGAACTTAATTTTGGTCGTTGTTTTTAATAATGATATAAAATTTACAATTTAATAAAAGTGAGAAGTTTTCGTGAATGCAACTGTATGTCCTCAAGGTTTCATTTCGTCGAGAAACATTCTTCCTTTTTTAATCCCTGCATTTAAGTAATGAAGGCTTAGGAATGAAGCTAAAATGTGTAACAATCATTCCTGGATAGATAGACCCCAACCTCAGACATGTTGGCGTTTGCTTTGTCAAAGACTGAAAAATATTGAACGATAGTGTTAAACAGTTGAAAATCGATACTCATTAAAGAACAATACAATTACTTAGCCACCATATTTTTATGTTGAAATTAAATATTTTCAATTTTGATAAACAACTTATTTTAATGTAAAAAAATCAACTACTCAGGGTTGTATTACTCACTGGATATCCAATAGAAACCTCGTTCCACCTAGAATATTTGTTGAATAGTGGATATCCTAATGTATGAAGTCCAAAACCAATAGGCTTTTCGTCATCGAAAGTCACGAAGATGGGGTAAATATCGGAGCATGCTGTGTTGGCGTCCAAGTTCTTGAAGTAATGTGTTCCTAAGTGACAGAAAGTATATCGTCACCACCTGGGCAAAATTATCATATGCTAACTAAAATGAATTACTTAAAGAATCCAATTAGAGTGTTTGGAGTGAGGGAAACAAGAGCATTTAAAGGAGTTTTAGTAATACTTCACTGTCCATTTTAAATAGTAACAGAAGGAGAAAGCATGCTATTAGAAGAAGTCAAGGGTTTCATTATATATATATATATATATATATATATATGTATATGTATATATATGTATATATATATATATATAAATTCACTGATAGTCATAACAAACACAGAAACCAAAACACAAAAGAGGAAAAACTCACTGGTTCTCGAATTTTCGGTGGTCCAACCACCTTTCTCAAGAGGAATTAGGAACAGAACCTATGAGTTCTGTTCCTAATTCCTCTTGAGAAAGGTGGTTAGACCACCGAAAATTCGAGAACCAGTGAGTTTTTCCTCTTTTGTGTTTTGGTTTCTGTGTTTGTTATGACTATCAGTGAATTTACATTACACGTTTGTGGGTTTTCCAAAAAAGTGTATATATATATATATATATATATATATATATATATATATATATATATATTTTTTTAGGTAATCTACCGGTTAAGGTAGGTTTTTGGATGGACACAACTATCAAATAAACATTTTGTGACTCCCCACCTAGCAAACTAATCTATATCAGGTCCCTCTTCATCTCGGTGTACCTCCTTCCTCCCCTAATCCCGTCCAACATCCCTATCCTGCTCCTACCCTAACCTCGCTTGCCCAACATTCTCCCCTCTATTACCCTCTTCAACATTCCACTACCGCTCAATACGCCCCTCATCCATTTTTCCTGCCTCCATAGGATTTCTCTCAACAAACCCCTCTCCTCCCCCACCATTTCTAGTACTTCCTCATTTGTTTTCCTTTCGGTCCATTTCACCTTCTCCATCCTTCTCCACACCCACATTTCAAAAGCCTCCAATCTACGTCTATCCTCCTGCTTCAGCGACCACGTTTCCGCGCCGTACATAGCTACGCTCCATATCAGAGCTTTTACGAGTCTTGTCTTAACATCCCTACTCAACGTCTCGGTCAGCAACTCCCTCCTCCTTGAGAAAGCCTCCTTGCCTAGCGCAATTCTTCTCCTTACGTCCCTACCACTTTGACCGTATTGGTCCAAAACACTTCCGAGATATGTAAACTGTTCTACCTGCTCTATTTTTTCCCCGCCTATTTTAATATTTAGCTTAGCCTTTTTCTTTCTGGAAAATCGAATAACCTTTGTTTTATTAATATTGATTCTTATCCCATATTTATCGCACTGAACCTCCAATTCACTCAACAATGCTTGCAATCCCTTGGCTGACTGAGCAACTAATATATATATATATATATATATATATATATTGAGGATGTTAGTGTGAAAAAGGGTGGCATTTCAATATCAACCACTAAATTTTGTGAAACATTTATATTAAAAGAGAAACAGGGAGTGTGCAAAGCCTCATTCGATGGAAGTAACAGAGAGTGAAATAAATACTGTAAATGTGGGTTAGCTCAACCAAAAGAGTTATTAAAAATAAACTCTCCTTGTATTACCAAGGGACCAGAGAAATTAGTGTTTTTGAAGAAGAAAGATCTGCTCAAAGGGTTCAAAGGAAGCTTGGGGGTTTGAGAAATTACGCATCACAGCCTTAGTGCATTGCACTTGTAATAAGATACTGTGAAAATTTGAATTAATTTGAGATTATTAATCAAATTTGAGTAACTGTTAGTTATGATCGAAAAATCGTCAAGACTATGTTTTTTAAGTGTGAAAAACGAGTTCTGGTATAAATAATGAAGTTAAAAAAAACTGAGGAATTAAAATTGTGATAGAAGTTATTGTGATAGCATTGATTATGAAAACATAAGAAAATGAGGTCAAAGCCTTAAAAATTATTAAAGCATATAAAAAAGGTGAAACTGTATAAGCCATTCATTTTGTTGCCTCCATCAACTCGGAAAAACGTGAAATAATTAAATAACATATTTAAGAGCAACTATGAAAAGAAAATTTAAGGTCTTGATCTATTTTCAAGAAAATAAATCTTCGCCTATGCATTATAATTGCTTTGTATGTCGACAATGACGATGTTACGGAAACATCGATGGTACTGATTATGAGGTCAGACGTAAGGGGGGTATGGTATGAGAGAGCTCATTAGGCAAGTTCATGAAAAAACATTTAATATTAATCCATCATTAAGAAAAGAATAGGTAACAATTTATCTTTGGCAAACTTGAGGCTTTGGTGGAAAGACCTGTCGTACCTTAGAAGAGGACTTACATCCTGAAAACAATTATTTCTGATCACATTGTCTCAACCATGTTATGCTACTCTTTATACGCGTATATCCGTAGTAATAAACCTATTATGTAGGAGGAAACTTAAGTTGTTGATTTAAAAAAATTGTTTGTTTACATTTTGTTTCGTAATTGAAAGTTTAACCAAGCAATTTGATAGGAATATAATAATTACAGAAATTATAAAATGATCTTTAATAACTTTTATATTCGAGGAATTTAATATCTTCTAAAATGCTATTTGATCAATTCCGTGCGCTTTATGGCTACTGATAATTTAATGTTTAGCCCAAAGTCCAAAAATATTTGCCAAACCATTTTTTCAACTTTTCCGTTTAAATTGGCATTGTCACTTACCCATTCCGGCGATACAGCTGTGCTTTGAGTATCCAGCAGCAGTCATTTCTTTCAGACTAGTCGGAATCTTTAAAAAAGAGTACTGGTCACCATCCCAATCAACAATCCACAATCCATCACCTACATTACCGGTCCACTCCTTTCTACCACTCGCGAACAAGTCTGCTTCTGTATTGGAAGTAAAATAACAACTAATACACAGGGCTGCGTACTTGACAATGCATATTCTATATGGTGTTACATTATATCGCAGTAAAAAGACCAGAAGTTCCCAGCAAAAATATTTGCTGAAAGAGGAATAAGTATCTTCAGTATATAACTTCAATGTTTAAAGTAGATAATGGATGGATTAAAAGGGGTTTTGCGTGTTTTCTCCGAGATGCATCACGTTTTCAATTGTTCAATGTGTTTAAATTACCTTTATTTAACATGTAAGAGCCTTGTAATGAATATTATGAATACTGTCACAGGCTTACCTGGAACTTAAATTATACATCATTAGAAAGAAATAATGCAGAAGAAAATGTATCTACTTAGATTTTAAAAAATACTTGATGGATGTTTGTAAATTTTTAAGCGGGAAGTCTGTATTTGCATTAAATTTTTTCGGCTAATTTGTTGTCCTTCATCAACTATTTAAATGCCGTAAAGGCTTTCCTGAAAAAAAATTTTAATCGTCGTGGACTGCTAGCCTCCTTCGTTGAAGGTAAGAACCTTTAGTCCTCATCTGTCGAACCTCGTTTTCTTTTTCCCATTTCTTTATTTTTTTCCATATTATTTCCTCAATTTTTTATACCTTTCTTTATTTTATGTCATCCCGAATATATATATATAAAAATATATATATCGTATATCCCTTTCCTCCTTAAGTTACTCTTCTACATAAGTACGATACCATTCCATGTTTACTACCATTCCACTGTCTCATCGCTCCAATCTGTTCTTCCATCGTTTTCTCCTTACATCGACCTTCTCCCGCGACCATATTTTCTAAAGTGCTACGCAATTTTTTCTAACTCTTCGTTTTTGCATAAATCTCTCCATCTAATTTTATCCGTCGTTATCCGCAGTCACATTTACTTGTAATCTAAATCATCCAAAATACGCTCATCTTCTAGCCTCGTGAAAACATCTGAAACTACGTCTGAACGTTAATTCAAGTACCAAAATCTCTTGTAATATATATCGTATGTCGTTATTTGATCTTTTCATAAATTTCGTAACTTAACGAGGTTCTTTTTAACTTATTTTTAATCATATTTTACTTACTGCTGGGCTCTTTTGCGTCCAAGATGCTGCCCAAAAGGCGAGCAAACTTTCACCTAAGTTATACCCTCTTAATTTAATGTTTTACTCTTGCTGCCTTTTTATTGCGAAGGTATTAGTTTTCTTATGCTATAATTTACCATGAGACATTTCAGTAGATTGAACATTATGCTATTAAACGGAGAGCCAAGGTCCTCCTACTGCCGGTGTCGCCTCTGGGAATCCTTCACCGAAGCAATGACATTTTTGTTAGTGAACAAATTTTCATAGGAAACTAGAGATAAAGTAGGGAAAGGAATCGGTCCCACTACCCTGAGGAGTGAGTTCTATTTTCACCTATCAAAACAACTTTCGGGTTGGATTACCTTAGTTTACTTTTTCATTAGGTAAGTCGCACATTTCGCGCTCAGCAAATAAAGTCTCTTGTCTGATATTACCTAACCATTTTCATCCTTTTCTCAAGGGTTCATTTTATGCTAAAGCTTTTTCAGTTTTTGGGTTCTACGCAAAAAATCAAAATTGATAATGGAACTTAGTTTACTCCTTTACCTGTACGGTGCATCCATTAATTCGAATGGACCCAATCTGTTATCAAATCTTTCTTATTCTGAGCATATTGTATATGTTTGAATAGTTCGTTGTAGGTTTGCATTTGGCCGGAGGTTTATGACATCAAATATTAAGAAAATAAAAAAATATTTAGATAAGAAGGAAAAGAAAGAAAAATGAAAATATTAATGAGGTTTCCTGGGGTTTTTCTGGAAAAATATGAGATGAGGAAGAGTAAAAGTAAATTCGGGAACAAATTTTGAATAAAGGTAAGAATGAGCTTTCAAGAAACCAAATAACATATGCCTCCAGAAGGCACAAAATTATATTTGCTTACGATTACTTACCCGGGTCTACAAAAAATAACGTAATAGCGTAAATATCCCATCCAAATCTGTTGATTTTTCTGACGTACTTCTTGTCATTCAGGCGTAAAGGATTTCCAAATGCGTCTGCCGAAGATACTGGAAGCTATTGAAAGGAAAAAAAAAGAATTTTCAGTAATTTTCAAGAGAACAGGGTAAGAGGCAGGGTTACCGAGAATAACGCGAATTAAAAAAGATTCTTCTTCAGCTACTTGTCCAAAACTTTCCTATTTTAATCAAATAATCAGTTCATTTCAAAATTGATAATTCTACGAGATAACAAAAATAAATGTAGTGATAAATATCTATCTAAAATACGATAATTTGATCGTATATAACAACATAAAGTAAACCAAAATCAAATTATATCATCCGCAAATGTTTTGTGCGTCCGCAAAGGTTAATTAATAATTTCGTCCCATTAGGTTCCACTCTAAAATATTATTTCAAACGTAAAATGAATGTTATGAATCGCTGAATGGTGGCATACGGGAACAAATGCGTAAAGGAATGTGATTAAGCTATGAGTACATTCTATTTATTTGAATGCTATTCCATCTCTAAAAGGATTTCCTTTTCCTTATGAGCCGTCCGTATTTATTTTAAGAGGCACATTTATGACTGTGAATTTAAAAAAACACTAATCGTGACTTGAGAGAAACTCGAACTACCGTCATCAGATCCCATACGCAACTATCTACTGTTTTCTCTGAGTACTCATTTTGAGTTTAATATAAACATGGACTGACAAATTGAATTGGCGTTAAAGCGTGCGTATTGCGATGACCTATTATAGCCATTCCGCTTGAAGCAATGGCAATTGCTATATATATGTGACATGAAGCGTTATTTTATACAGCTTGGAAATTTGGTCACTAAGGCAACAGTATAAGCATAAATGGTAGTTTTTTTGAGGAGTGGGTGTTGAGAAGCATGGAAAAAGTGAAGTGTACGAAATTAACAAAGAAAAGTGGTGTTGGAGGATAAAGAGGGTTGTTGAGAGAAATTCAAAGCGGGCAGGAAAATTTTGTGCATGTTCGTAATGGATCGCATTGTTATAAATATGTTAAAGTCTGTGATGGATGGAAGAATGTTGGTAAGGAGAGATTAAAATATTACGCATATTGGACGAAATGAAGGGAGGCATGTGGGGATGAAAAATGGTTTATTTTACCTTACATATAGCCTAAGAATTGCATAAGAAGCTGAAATTCTGTGTGTTTCAATAAATAAAATTGTCAATAAAAAAATAATATTGGTACAAAGGAAAATATTTGTGTTGTGTGTTAAACGCGATAAATTTGAAGAAATATGAAGTCAATAGTTCTTATTTAAAAGTGAGGATAACCTGTCTCTCTAACTCTACCGGGTCTTCCTTTCTCGCAAAAATAGTAATGAAAAATAAATAGTAGTCTCTTGAGTAATGGAATTTCGTAGTGAAACTCAAGACGAGCGCTAAACTACTGATTATTGTATTGAATGCATCTTTTATTTACCCTGATATATCCAGGTTTTCTACATGTGAATTAATAAATGCATACCTATACATAACACATAGTAATATAATAGCGTTATGCGTATGAATAATTATTGTGATTACTTACCCCTAATTGAATGCCAACCACATGGTCGTTGGCATCATACAGTGAACAAATACTGGGATCATTTTTGAAGCAGTATGCCTTAACATTCCATAAGGATTTGAGATTCCATCCCTTGTCCTGTGCGGCCTCCCATTTGCTCTCGTCCAACCTTTCTCCTTTGATAAGGTCCACGGAGCTTGACGTCAGTAATGGTATGTCACTCCTTGTTGCTAAATTTCAAAACAAATAGTAATAATAGTGCATTAAATGATGAATTGGTTGAACTATAGGAAGCTGCAAATTTGATGAAAAAGTTGATGGAGTTGAAAAGTTAAGAGGCGTACAATACAAATTGATTGTTGTGAGGTACCGTAGCATTAAAAATCCTTTTTCAGATGCATGTTTGAATTCTTTCAACACCCTTCGCCCTGTCCTTTATCTGGGTCAGCGTTTGATAGCCTTCTGAACGAATAAAACCCTTTGAGAATCCATTTATACCTCGTCCACCATTGGGAAAAATTCTTATCGTCTACAATGTAGCTATACTTAAAGTTACACTTCAAAAACAGCCGATTTGAGTACGCGAAACCAATAGTACACATTAGCCTGCGCAAGGCACACCAGATTTTGAACCCCCATTGGCGAAACTATGAACCAGAAAACGAGGTTCTAGTTGAATGCATGTCTAATTAGAGGGAATTTAACGTAATTTAAGGTAATCACTTAAAAAATTTACTCTAATTTAAGGTAATGACGGGAACTTACTTTTAAGTGTTGGCCAATCGTGAGCTGAAAAGAAGTGAAATCAATATTAGTTCCTTTTTATGTAAGTAAATCAGTTTAAGTAAGTATTATCAAATTTGATTCGTAGCAAGGCATACCGTATGCAAATTGTGCTAAGCACCCGAGGAACAGAAGTGCTAGAGTGCACCTATTCATTTTGTTTGTGACTCCTACACGCATTCGATCTTAAAAGGAAGAGGCCAGGGAAATACTCCAGTTATATACGGCACCATGCCTCCACCTCAGAGCATTCACTGAAAATCCGTCCCCATTAGAGTGTACTTAAATGTGTGTTGTTGTTTTGTCTCTTTTTCTTAATCACCACCACCCAGTAAGTGGTAATTGATAAACATTCTGGTGCGTTGACTGGCTTTTCACTTCCTTGTTTTTGCCATCCAGCGTCATTAAATACGCGAGCCGTGATGGGCTAGCGGGTATAGTGTTCCAATGTTGATCGGGGTGAGGCGGGGTCAAGTCCAAACCTCTGAAAACCATAATCAAAAAAGTTCGGCAAAATATTCCCGGCACCCGAACTTTCTTGGAAACCGCAGACGAAAAAGGAAAAATAACTCGTCAATCATACCCAGTTGTGTGAATTTCGCATGTCATAGGATTGAAAATTAGCTTTATTTTACCTATTATCCCACTCTAGTTTTTGCTTTTGGGATTTTTGGACTTTCCTCTTTCTATGAATGGCGCATTAAGTTATGCTACCCAAATTTCCTGCTACTTTCTGCTCTTCTCGATTCTTCTCTACGCTATACTTTTCGATTGAGATGTCGGTCTTTCTTAAGATACTTTACAGGGGGTGGTACATCATCAGTACCAGTTCACATTCTTATTTAATTTATTCACACATTCTTATGTCCTATCCTACCGTGATAAGATGTAATTTATGTATTTTTTATATCAGTGCAAAATATTGCAGCTAACTCCTTTCTTTTATAATTTAACCTTCATTTCGTGAGTGGTTCCAACCTAGCTCCTGCAATTATTTGGATACGCTATTAATTTTGTACAAGGATATTTGATCCATTCTCTATTTACGTATTAGGATTCGGAGAGAAATATTTTTATTCTAAAAATTCATCGTCAATCTTTTTTATAAGTTTAATTCCTATTTCTATGTCTCCACCCGTCACTGCATTTCAAGGCTATCTGCTAATGCTTCTCAATCCTTGGAGTTTTGAATATCTAAGTAAGCGTCTGCAGAGTCAGTAAATAAGCGGTTCCCGTTACCTATGGTGCTCGTGTCGAGAATGTGAGATTTGAAAAGGGACCGTTTGCATATCCTTGAAGAACATCTGATATGACTTCCAATGCTCAGAGCAAACGCCGTCTATGTCACTTTTGTATGTGATCATTTGAAGTCTTTAAACCAGCATAGATATTTTTTCTATCCCTTACTTAGACTTATTTTTGTCTTTCTATGAGACACATCGTCGAAATCGTTTTTGCCTGGAGTAATCGCGTCGGCTGAAACATATTCTCCCGAACAAAAAATATCATGGTAATCCCAAAAATAAGACATCCAATTTTTTTAAATAGAAAGAAACTTTCATTGTTAATAATTTATATATCATTTTAAATCTTGGACATTACTAGATTTTTTTACATGATTACCACTTTAGCGAATGCATTTTGTAGGTGCTGGAACAGTTCCCCATGCATACAGTTTGGAACCATGGAACTTTTCGCCGCCATGCAGTTGAGGAAACGTTGGACCGCATCTTTCACCTCGTAATTATTTACGAGGGTGCCAAGTCGTGGCTATTGGATGGGTGGGTGATCATGTCCCATCCAAATTGTTGTCGCACGAGAGGAACGGCGACGTGGGGGCGTGCGTTGCCGTGGTGAAGGCTTTTCCTCAACATTCCGCTTCTCCATCCTCACTACATCGCTCATCTGAGTTGTTTTAAATGTCTCACAATACCTGTTAGCGTTGTGGTCCCAGGAGCCTTGGACTTGACCAACAATTCCTCGTTCATCCCAAAACACAGTTTCCATGATTTGGCCCGCAGACTGTGTTTGTTTGAATTTTCGCGGCATGTGTGGAGAGGAATGCCGCAACTCACGTGATTACTGTTTTGCATTAGGTTTGAGGTATAGTACTCAGGTTTCATCTCCGTAACAATCGACGATGACGAGGTGATCAGGTCCAACTCTTCCTCAACGACATAGTTGCAAGCTGGTATGACATGGGCGTACAAAAACTACCTCAGCGCATGCAACGAAGTATCAATCGAAATAGGAATTACGTTGAAAAATAGCAAAAATTTATATTCACAATAATTTCCAAATAATTGAAAATATTTTGTAATGTATTAAATAATTGGAGACTTTACGTGTGGAATTATCGTGATAAAATGGAACAAAGAGACATTTTCCAACTATACGAAAATCGCTCTTATTTTTCCGATATATATATCGACATGTCTTATTATTGAACTAAGAAATGTATATTCCATGGTCATAAACTAAATGAATATGAGGAATATTTATCTGTAATAACTGTTCTTTCTATCGTATTTTTTAAGTATTGGTGTTATACTATTTTCTAGTAATTTTGTACGATTTAAGAATTTTTCTCGGCTTTCCCACTGGGTCAGGTTGATGAAGTGCATCGACGTTTCGAAGGCTGACTCCGCCATCGTCTTCAGGGTGAAGTGAGAAAAATTCTTAAATACCATACGCCGGGAAAACCTGAGATCCTTCATTTGTACGATTTGATTTTTTTCCCAAAAGTAGAGGTGATTTCATGTAAACAAGTATGGCATACCATTAATAGACGAATTCTCCACTGACATAATGGAAAAAACCATCTTCTCAAAGAAATCACGTTGATAACGTTGGTATCATACTAACTGTAATATTTGTAACGTGGCATCAATAAAAAAATCGGCCTGAGCAACGAGAGCAATGTACTCATTGGAAAAAGTTTATTCTTGTTTGGACGTTGCTGTTGCATTATCCTCGTGGATTTCTTTCCATTCTACGGTACATTATATTTGTCAAAAGCTTTGATTTTTCGATATCAGGTTACTCGTTCGTTGTCGCATTTATATGCCGTTTACTTTAATTGTAATTCGGATAATGGAATTCCTCCTTTAGTTCACCTTATCTATTTTCAATATCACCTATCATATTGCATTGTATTGTCAAATTCAGTTTCTTTTTACGCTATTTATTAATTCCTATTGCATTTCTTATACCTTTGATAACTTTTTACCCGTGAGTAGTCATTAAAGCCTCAAATTCAGTATTGGGAATGTAGTCTCATCTCTCATCATCTTCAACAATAGAAATCTTATATAAAATGCGGTATCTGGGTTGATATGGTTGAATTATTCCTGGTAATAATGAAAGCGACAGAATGCAGCACATAGCGATTTCCTACTAATTACGTTTGACGCCTAGACTAACTGAAGCCAAATCATATTTTCAGAAAATTTCAAACGTGTTTTCATCACTGTCAACAGTATCCCCTTTCATTATTCAGACACATTTATTTTTATCGTAAAGTAAAAAGGGAGAAGTAATCAAATAAAAGTACAATATGTTGTAGCAATAGGCGCCGACCCTGAGAAGGGACGTTTAGTTTTGCTTTTTGGGTAGTATAAATAGCAGAAACAAAGTGTAGCCGCCAGCCAAATAGGAATAGAACCGCAAGGCAGGGCGAGAGGTTGAAAAAATCATTCTATTTGCCAAAGAAAAGGGCTGGCTGTCATTGTCCAAAATTAGGGATACAGTCCATGACTAAGTCAATTAAGGATGAATGCCAAAAATTAGGTTAGGCTAACACAATAGAAGACCGGTTTTATAAAACGAGACTCTGTGCCAAACTCCGGGAAAAACTTCCTACAAGGGCTCCAAATCGGGTTATTCCGGGTACAGCTGGTTAAATCAAAAGTAATATTGCTATAGAATCATACGTGAGTTTATTGTGTAATCATGGCACTACATTGATATAGTCTTAGATTATATTAAATCGTAAGCATTCGAGGGAAATTTTAATTCTCTTTTCTGTCAGTAGTACAAGCCCGATATTTATCGATGTATTTTTACCGGAAGAAATTCAATGGGAAAGGATAAAGATGTAGCGGAACAAATGCAAAAAAAAGGAATAAGGAGAGTTGAAGATGAAGACATCTATTGGTTTTACAGTAGTGTGTGTGGTGATGCTCATTTCCTGCATTCAATGAAAATTCAAGCATTAACGTCATTACCGTAGAATGGGGAACCTTAGTATAAATATCGATCATATGCCATATACGTACCTTTTTATAGCATCTTTCTATACCCTGACTGTGGCCCTTCAAACGTGTGGGAATCGGCTGATGCAACCGGCTGACTCTTTATCGTTAATATCATGAAGGACACAAAATCAATGTACTTAAAACTTATAGATGCTGGACATTTAATCAATCAATCAGAATATTGTAGCTCCCAACGGCTATTAATTTCTTTGGCCTGTGTGAACTTCTTATTTATTTCTTCACTTTTTCATAACTCTATACCGTGTAACCAACCCACTCTCTTTCCTCCTCTATGTCCATAAATTATTGTGGAATTAACTGAAATTGAATTCGATTGTTTCTGACAAAGATTTTTAAAATCTCATTTCTTCTATCTACAAACCATATCTTGTAATTTCACAGCATTTATTGGTGAGAGTTTTTTTTTTACTTTTTACCGCCAAGAAATTCTGAAATGACCAATTGTGGTTTTGTATTTGAAAAGTAGGAATTATTTTCTCAATTGTTTCACTAGCTTGTAACCGTTTGACTTTATTGGTGACACCTTATTTATTTATTTTTTTAACATTTTTATTATTAACATGTAAGCCGAAGACTTAAGGAGCCTCGCCCCTTTGAAACGACCTTCTGACGCCAGAATTAAGTATTGATGATCTCTGTAGTCAGGGTATCGTAGCCGTTTGACTCCTCTTTATTGCTCAGAGTCTGAAGAAACTGTGTATAAGATGTGGAGATCAGATGCGAGACCATTACCGCGAGGATCTCCAGTTATGGAGCACTAATGGGAGGAGAATTTGAGCCAGTCCGCCAGTGCTACCTCGTACTGCGATGAAGCGTAAAGGACAAACTCACTTTCACTTCTGACGCCTTATGAATTATAATGGAAAGTAATATAAAAATCACTGCATATCATAAAGTGGGTGATTCTGACAAATGCGCTGCATTTTAAATCTCTCCCTAAGAGTTTTTATCAATTTAACACTGGAGTCAAATCAATGAAAATTATCACGAATAAATCATACAGATATTATACACACCACACTCCATACACTTATTATTCATCACAATGAATTTACAATATTGTATAAAATTATATTTTGTGCAAAAATTTACATGAAAAAGAAAAGTTATGCTCGCTCTCTGTTGAACAGCCTTCTTACGAAGGGGTTCAAATTCTAAGATTTCCTAGTTATATTCTTTCATACCAGAGAGCTGGAGTATTTAAATGTTTTTCATCAAATTTTTCCAATCTTTCCAGATTCCTTTTGGTATTCCTCCGTGTCACATTTCCCAGTCTAATTCTTTTAATTATTTTTTAATATGTGATCCTACGTACCAACTTACTTAATTCGCGCAATCATTTGTTCGTTCCTACTTGTCCGTGACCGAGTATTCTTGGATTCGTTCTCCTATTACATTCGGCCTTCTTCTTTGAGCTTTCGCAATCAGGAACTCTCATTTTGTACGCATCCATAACACCATTCTCGTACATTTCATCAAGTGACGATTAATTTCGATGGGATTCAAACCACTCGAGTTGTGGAAACGAATGAGCACATTCTCTGCACATAAAAGGTTGCCATATTAAGTATCGAAAATTCTTCTCAATCTAACGGCAACTATAATAGCTCTGTGTACTCTGTACAGTACAGCCGACTATTTATTTTTTCATTACAATTTCCCTCGTAACAAACCGCAACTTTCTCTTCACTTCCAGTCTCGGAAAAACTTGAGTGATCTTTGAACTCACTTAGTACTTTGACAATAAGGATTTTGATGATAATTTTATTAAAATCAAATTTGAGAAGTAAATTTTCTTCCAGAAGCTCTTTATGTGACTGAAATCAGTAAATAATATATATTACAGTGTTGATTCTTCACTTTTTCCGATTTATCCTACACTATTAATATAGAAGAGTTTGACATAGTTATACGAAATTTTGAAGGAACAATAGAATATAAAATTTTAGAGACAGTTGTTTTAACCTCCAGATTTAACAGCAACGCTTGGTCTTCCAGCTACTGAAAAAAATTACTTCTTCCAATTAACTAATTGAACAACTTAAAAACCATTATTTTGACAAATCACAAAAAAAATGTTCAATGAAGTACTTTACTTACACGAAAGAGCAAAAATTCAGGCATATTAAGTATTTGAATTTTAATTATCTTCATATAACCTAATTTTACACCAATGTAAAGTATATCACTTATCTATATTAGACTTTTACTCTATTATTACTAAAACCATAATCTTAAATTATTCAAAACTTAAAAGTAATATTCACAATATTTATGGAATAGCTTTTGGCGATTAAAAAATATTCGTTGGTAAGGCACAAGTGACATGATTAAAAGCAGGATGTGCATATAGAGCCTCTCCAGTTCAGTGTCTAATAATGGTTTTAGTAATAATAGAGTAAAAGTCTAATATAGATAACTTATCTATCCTATGGAGGTAGATGAAAAATGGATGTAAGGCGTATTGAGCGGTAGTGGAATGTTGAAGAGGGTAATAGAGGGGAGAATGTTAGGCAAACGAGGAAAGGGCAGGAAAATTTATTTGATAGTTGTGTCCATTCAAAAACCTACCTTACCTGGTGGATTACCTAAAAAATCTTGAAACGTGTATGACTTAGGGGCATACCTAATTTGAATTTTTAGTCTCATTTTCCTATTACAGTGCTTCTCTGATGATGTGGCGTAAGGAATTTAAAATTGGAATAAATAACCCGCCGCATTCCATATAATGTCATGGTTAGGATTCGCGATAAATAAAACTTCACAACTTAAATTACGCATATAAAAATAGTTTGCAGTATCATCCTGTTGATTTTAACCTATGACAATTGCAATGGGTACGGAATTTTAAAGCAGGAAAAGTTATAGTTCTTAGTCTTATTCAATAACTTTTCACACGATAAAAATCCAACTAAACGCGACTTAATGTGTGTTTCATTACTTTGGTTGTTGAATGGTCAAATTCCTAGCCATCGCAAATAAGATACATCCACGATATATCGTGTCAAATTTCGATGTAATAAGTTTAAATCATAGGACATAATAAATGTGATATCATAGAAATACGTGCATGGTAGTCATTATATTTCTGGGAAATAGTTGTTACCAATGCATGGTAAGACTACAGTTTCATTCTTTAAAACTAAGAGCCTAGAAAAAAGAACACTGAGAGATGCATGACGGCAGACTGGCTGCCTTGATTCTTTGTGTTCGGTTCAAACATAGGAATGTAATGGCGTTGCCAAAAATTTCTCCTTTTTTCACTAAGAAAATTGAAAAAAAAATTCTAATGCTTGTGCTTCTAATGCTCCCACGGTCCAAAAAGAGAATTCTTTTTCGTCCTCAAAAACCTCTAGAAATGTGATATTTTACCTTAAATTCCAGTTAGTTTGAAGTACTGGATTGGACATTGCCAGGAAATAGAAAAATCATATACTCTTAAAGTATCTAGTTGCATATGTGGATATCGTTGTGGTTTTGATTTTCACATGGAATTTTGAAAATTTGTCATTTATTTCCACTTGAAATTTTATTTTAATTTGTCTTTCTATTTCATGGAAGGAAAATTACTCGAGTGTAGTGGCTTAAATTACCAAATTACCGCCAAAGGTTGTGTTAATATCTAGCATGCATACATAAATTATCGGGTAAATAAAATGCAGTGTGTCACGGACTGTTGACTTTTTTATAAATAGTCAAAGATCTTAAAAATATCAGAATTTCGTCAAGATGTTCGAACAATTCTTGAATTAAAATGATTTATTTCATGTAAGGTGCGTGTAATCGCCTACATTTTCTTTTTCTCGAGCGGTCTTTCCTTTCAGATGGATGAAACTACCAGCCGAAATATTAGCCACCCTATTCGTCTCTCCCCAACCTCAGGTAGTTTGAAGAATCACCGCTAGATGACTGCAGCTGCGGGGGAACCCGGCCCTCACGGGAATGCCAGCTCCACCATACGGTTGCTAGTTTCACTTATGAGTTCCCCGGCAACGAATGAGGCCCTCCTCTGACATGTACCTAAGAGTACAGTCTGCCCGTTTTCTAAGTACACTTTTGTGATATTTTATTCAATGATCTCACAAGGCAAGGAAATAAAGGACTTGAAAATTTTAACGCAAAAACAAACCATCGCATTCACTCGTCTGGAACCTTTTTGATGAAATACAAGATTTTAATCAGGGATAATCTATCTATATTGTTATCTTTAATGAGCAACAGTCTCAGTCGTATTGTCTTTTATTTGAGATTCTCAGAAATAGGTACTAAAATGTGAGATTTGGATATTAATGAAACATGATTCATTTTTTAAAGTGATAAAAGGAAAATTGCTTAATAAAATTATGTTCTATACAATATATATATTTTTATATTTTATTATATATAATAAAAAATATAATATTATATATATTAATAAAATTATATTTTTTAACAATTGCTTAAATAAAAAAAATTGCTTCCACTTTTTGCATTGCGGTTACAAATAGTAATATTGACGTACTATATTCTAGCTGAGTTCAGAATTCAAATTAACGTACTCGTCATTTGCTTTTACATGCATTTTTTTCTTTATGTCAATAAGGTTAATAGAATTCCTTTTAAAATAATTTTAAAAATCTTTATCATATACCGTGTTTGTGAGAGTTTTCTCCACTGTTCTCAACTGGTTTTAAATCAAAGTTCAACATAATTAACTGTAGCCATTTTTGTGCACTACACTTTGGTCTTCTGCGGGTTCAAGGTAATATTTTAGCATACATCAGGCCTAGTTGCCGAGTTTTTCGAAAATTAACTATTTGTATAGGTTATACGTAATTTACATTAATGCCCGTTATAAATATTTTACTTTCATGAATACTGACGGGAATATTTGGAAATTTGACAATTTTTCAGGATTTTCTACACCTTTCCCGCTACCAAAAAATCATGTTTAACAATGTTTTTTATTGTTTGTTAGTGCTCTTAGTCGCGTAAATTCTTCTCGGGTCCTCCACCGGGTTATGTCGTCCATCTCGGCCGACGTTTCGATGTCCGACTCGGTCATCGTCATCAGGGCTTCTGAATGATTCAGAAGCCCTGATGACGATGACCGAGTCGGACATCGAAACGTCGGCCGAGATGGACGACATAACCCGGTGGAGGACTCGAGAAGAATTTACGCAGCTGATACGCCGGGAAAACACCAAATCTTTTGCTCTTAGTCGTTTTCTACTTCATACAGTAGAGATTCGGGTGATTCGTCGTATCATCATCGCAGAAAACGCTGAAATTAGGTGGCTGAAAAGAGGTGGTACATTTAATTGAAAAACAGCGTGGATTTTCAACGAAGAGCCACTTTGAAGGATGCCTCTAATACAAGCAAAGAAATTTTCCTCCTCCAAAGTGACTGTAATTGTAACCGCGATTGCGTTTGTCTTGAAAACGTGTACCCTGGAAAAGGCACTTGAGAGAGTCTCTTTATTGATAAATAATGTGTTAAGTTTTTCTGCATACAATAAACGGTCCTATACCCAGACCTTAAATTATACATTTAATAACTAAGCATACATTTGTTTATTATTAAATTAATTCGTTAGTGGCCTCAGATGCCAACGGGTGTGAGGGGCGTTTTGTCTGTTATTTCATGTCACTAAAAAGTGTTACGTGATGAATACATAATTTTGAAATATTGATCCATGCCATACGAAAACAATTTCGTATTTTTCCGACGGTTATCACTTCCCTCATTTACAATTTTCTCAAACATTATTGCATTGCAACTTTCTGGACATGTCGGAGAAAATCAAAAGTAATGACGGCACCTGAATATGTCACCTATGTGATGAAACCCTTAGTCCCGTGCTAATATTTTTTGTGAATCTACAAAGTGTTTCATTCCTCAAGATGAATGGTCACAAGGTTGAGCCCAATACAACTGAAATGAAACGTAATGCTTATATGTAAGAGTAATATAGTTTCCCAATCGTTTCTCTCTTGTATATTATCTCTTTCTCCCCTAATCCTACCTGATAGCGTAGGAAACTAATTTATTTGAGTACTGTGAACATGGTAACTCAAAAGTAAACTATTATTGTAAGTGTTGAGAAATTTTATTTTCGATATGTTTTTAATTAATTTCCATTTAATGTTTAGCTAATAATATTTTGACTTTCATTGATGTGTCGAAATTGTACAACACTAAAATTACCGTTAAAAGTGGTATAGTATAAAAGTGGTACTTAAAGGATTAGTAAATTGTGAGAGGAAGAGTTTTTATGGCCTAAATTGTGGAATTTATCAGAGATTAATTTGCTCAGATCAGAGTTAGTTCCTAATTCGAAAAAGATAAAGATTACATAAAAGGAGAACTACAGACCAATAATTTGATTTCCCATACAGCTTAAGGGGTTATTAGAATCATCATCAAAATGACGGAAACAGGGCAAATTAAGGGATGATGATCAGTTTAGTTTCAAGAAGGGGAGAGGCATGAAGCCATTGCAGTCATGAAATCACGAGACTCGTACTAATAGAGAGTAAAATTATTCTGTATTTGTCTGTTTCGTATATTTCGAAAAGGCGTTCAATAGAGTTCATTCACTAACTAATGTTTTATATAAAATAGAAGTTGATTGTAGAGATTGGAGAGTCCGGATGGTCAGTGATAGGAATACTAAACAGTCTAAGGAGGGTGTCCATTATCACATGTACTGTTCAACGTACGAGTAAGACATGGTTAAAGAAACATGGGAGGACTGAAAATAGGGATGAAAGTCAGTGGATAATTCACAAATCAGTTAGGCTTGCTGATGATCAAGCTTTAGTTTTTCATTCAGCGAAGGGGTTGCAAGAATTACTTAAGTGTATTGAAAATTCTATGCGATGGGTATGGGATGAAAATGTATGGAAATAAAACAGTGTTTGGAAGGTTTCCAGAAAGATAAAGGTTAAATTAAACGTTAAAAATTATACCGGAGGAGAGAAACTGGAGCAGGTGTTCGTTCAAGTTTACGTATCTCGGAAGTGTTTTTGACCAAAATGGTCATGGTAGTAGGAGAAGAATTGCGTTAGGCAAATAAGCTTTTACAAGGAGGAGGCAGAGAAGCTTTCATGAGAAAGAGCTTCAGGGACGTTGAGTAAGAATGTTAAAATAAGGCTCGTTAAAACTTTGATTAGAAGCGTAGTTATGTACGGAGCGGAGACATGGTCTGGTTTTGAAGAGGGATGATAGAGGTGGAGGAGGAGATTATTGGGAGAAATTTGAAGGAAGCAGGAAAGATGGATGCAGAGCGCTTTGATTGGCGGCGGAATTTTGAAGATATAGAGGGGATAATATAATAGGAGAGGAATGCTGGTAGGAATGAGCGGAGGTAATAAGTATACAAAGTATAGAATGGAATATTGGGCTGGTTCGTTAGGATACAAGGGAATTGTCGCTGTACCATTTGGTAGCTTTATCCATCCAAAATCGACCTAAACCGGTAGATTACCCATAATAATAATAATCGCCTTATTTTGGAACGAAATCTGCAGAATAAGAAGACTTTGCATTGGAAGTTCGTCGTTATTGTCGGATGTTGGTAAATGATAGTTACGGTGTTTGAAAAGTGGAACAGGATGGGAATTTCAGAAGGCCATAGTCGATAGAACCGCGCATGATTTGTGAGTCATATACGTTAGTGTCAGCTAAATACATTTTTTAAAGAAATTGATTAAACGGGTAAAATATAGGTAGGAGCCTATGCTTCTCTGTTCGCACATCAGTGGAAAGATATAGGTGTTAAATCTTGGGAAAACTAATTATTCCATCTGGTTTATTTCTTTAAATTAATCTAAGTTCTACTGACAAAAGAACTAAAAATACCAATTTCAAATATTCAAGCTTACTTTGAAGCACAAAATAATCTGTAATAAATATAATTATATCACAACCATTACTTTTATCTTCATACGATTGAAGTGCCGATTTGTACCCTATGATATCAATAAAAATAATTTTTTTAATACAATTTGAAAGACCAAATACAAATCCTGAAAACACATAGTTTGCAAATTTTAATATTTAAAATAAATATATTAACATCCATAATGTTCTCAAATCCTTTCCGTTCTATTTCATACCAATGAGGAACATTTTTCCTGATAGTCATTAGCAGCCAAGTTTTTGGTCTCTCCAAAGGCTTCGAGTTACTGAACAGGTAGAGCTCCAGTTGGTAACAGTTAGTACTGCAGCGATGTAATTATAGAAGACAAGTTTACTATCAAGAGCAGAAGGATAAATTAAGGACGAAAGACGTTTTTAGAATGAGAAGATACAAACGGAAAAATAAATATAGGTATATTTGCAAGTAATATTTATCAAATTGATTAATTCTATTTTCTAATATATTTCAAACTTAAGAAGTCCGAGAGGTAATTTGTGCCTTTTTTACAGACTGGACAATTACTCGAACTCAATAATGTCAACAATTTTGTAATTTAGGAAGTAATGATTGCCGTAAATATAACGTAACCTCACTGAAACTCGAAAATTTTACTACTTTTAGCAATTTCAAAGGAGTTGATATCAAAAGCTTAGTCACATACGATGTGTTCTCGTATGAAGTAAACTGCGAGGTTGACGGCGCATTAATTGAAAGAAAAATACCGGTTTCGACAATCACCATTATCCGGGGAATATATTTTTAGATATATAAACATCCGAGTTATTTAGGTGGGAACCTAGGTAAAAATTGAGAACGTGCGCGAACAAACGATGGGTTTGATTGTGTTTAGAGTGTTGAAATAATGCCTAGCTTTAGAGATGAGGAAAAAAGCACAGGGAATGGATATATTAGAAACATTACGAGACGTGTTCTTAAAGTAAGTACCGTTTGCTTATATTTAAATATTGGCGCTTCAGAACACAGTTTTGCTCCTGCAGCGCCATCTACTGATTCATTGAGAAGCTATAGCAGTATTTGTTTTGTTTCAGAGGTCTTCTTACTTCTTCTTACTTGTTCGTGCATGCAAGCAACAATGTCCGCGACAATCGTTGATCCCGCCAGCTGTGAAGTGCGTTCTGTCATACGATTCTTGTATGCAAAAGGATTGTCGGCTGCTGAAATTCATCGGGAATTATGCCTAGTTTATAAACCTACAGTTATGAGTGAAGGAAAGGTTAGACAATGGTGCTGTGATTTTAAAAATGGACGAACAAATGTCCATGACGAAGAGCGAAGTGGTAGGCCCGGTATTCTGACCGATAAAATTGTTTCGCAAGTGGAACAAAAACTGCGATGTGATCGTCCATGGCCTGGCTGAACAATTTCCTCAACTTGGACGCACTACTGTCTACAATATTGTTACGGAAAACCTCGGATACCACACATTGCGTGCAAGGTGGGTACCGAAAATGCTCACCGACCACCACAATGAGCAAAGAATGTCCAGTGGACGAGAGTTTTTGGGTCGTTGGGAACTCTTTAAACCACCCACCGTACAGTGACTTTAGTGAGTGCACCTTACACCCAGCGACTACTTCCTCTTCTTGCACTTAAAACAGTGGTTCGGTGGACAACGTTTCGAAACCGAAGAGTAACTCAAGAATGGCGTTGTCGATTGGTTCAACCCTCAGGCGGCGAGTTTCTATGCAGAGGGGTTAAAGAAGCTGGTGCAGCGGTACGAAAAATGCTTTGAAGTGAACGGCGATTATATAGCTAAGTAAATTAGGTTTGTAGCTAACTAAAAGTGCCAATAAAATTTGTTTCATATGAGTATATTTTTTCCTGTGACCAAACGGGTCTTACTTTATGAACACGCCTCGTATTATCCGCTGCGTGGTCGGATTTGTTAACTTCCCCACCTTGGATTCACTTAGGACTCACAAAAACAAATAAACAGATACTCCTCGAAACCTTGAAAAATTCCCTATGCAAAAATATAACTTTAAACGTGACATTTGTTTTCTTAAAGAGATTCCTCAAACTGCGCAAATTACCATTCCTTGAGTGGCAAGGTCAATGACACTTCCAAAATGTCTCATTTTATCAGTCATGACTTGGCACAAGTAAATTATTTCTTATTCCCAAAATTGAAATCCTCCCTCAAAGGACACCACCATGAGTGCCATTAAGACCACATTAAGTGCCATGAAAGAAGCCTGCACACGTACCCATAAGGCGTCCTTTCTAGAATCCTACCAGGGAGGCTTCGAGTCGTGAAAAAGCCTCTGGCTAAAGTGTGTCAACGCTCAAAGGATGTACTTTTCCCAATACTTTTTATACAAGCCGTATATGCAAGAATTGTACAGGAAACTCGGAACTTTTAGCAGGCAGCATATTGTAATATAATAACTAAACGTATCTTCAAATTCAATCTGTACCACAAAGATGACTTTATCTAAAGATATCTCAGTAATACTTTCAAATATGGAAACAAAAATTGAATAATTCTAGGTAATCAAAAATTATTTCAGATTGTAAATTACTAATGTAACTCTTCTATTTTCAATATTATGGTAAACTATGAAGTAGCTTCACTTCTCAACTTCAGAGAGAAATATTACATGGAAACTTTTGTTTATTTCGTCAAAATCGGGCAAGACAAATTGGAAACGAAATCTCGCTCACTGTCTCCCCTGTACAACATCGAACGTTTTTTCCACTATTCTGTCCAACACAAAGAAAATACGGAATTTTTCCAAGTATTTTCCCTACCTTCCTCGATGTTTCCCAATATTGTAAGCCCTTTTGAAATCTCAGTCTCATTCCAAAATTTTCCAGATGAGTGGAAAGTCCGAATGCTTCGCGTAGGAGATGACAGCCCGAAAACAGAAGCGTCTTCAGGAGTCCAGCAGGCAATCTTTAACTAAATGGACATCAGGGAGTTAACATTTCAATCGATAGGAAGAAACCATAATTATAATTAGTGGAAGAGAAAATCCTTAGGATGATACTTCGCTTCGAGACGTTGCTTCGGGTACCAATTAGAAGACGTGAATACTTTCACCAACATAATAACTAGGATTACATGGAATCGAAGATGCTTCTCAGACAAGCACATATTGCAAGCTAATAAGACATTGACTACGAGAAAGCTATTACGTGTTAAGAAAAATATATTTATGGAAGCAGTTAGTTTGGAAATGTATAGTGATCGTGAAATTTAATGGATTATAGACATTGACCATAGAAAATTCCAGAAACGGCTTTGAAACCTGGAATAGGAAATGGATACCGACTGCTATATATGCAGGTGAAGTGAATTATCAGAAAGTCAACAGGGGAAGAAGAAATTATGAAAAAGTAGTATGGCGCACCATAAGAAAGATGAATATGGGGTAGGATATGCATGAGATAATGGATTTGTTTAGAATATGTTAGAAGGGAAAAGGAGAAATATTCCCACGAAAAATGGGCGAATCAATATTCCACATTAAGAGGGATTTGCGTATGAAAAGTTATCACGAAGTATTGAAAAGGAAATCATTAAAAGTATAAAAATAAGACTGCCGTGTCGCGAGCAAGCAAAGTGGTTTTCTGGGAAACTTATCCCACGACAAGCATCAACTTACCACTTTCACATTTAATTCCTCGCAGTGATTTGCTAGGAGATAGAGCTGGTGATCAACCTCAAGGAACGTAATCACAATCTCCTCGACATGGGTAACACTCAAGAACATCTACAATCGCAAACTGTACACAAACCTGTAGCTGTTAACGGGAAAATAAATGCCATGACCTCACTCACAATACCTTTGAATACCACTGGAAAGGTTCACCACAATTGCATTTTTCACGGCAAGACTTTCTCAGACGTGGTTAACGAGAATGTGAGTCCAACGCCACTAACACATTCGAAGAACTTAAATCACCCTCTGGAATACAAAACGGGCCATACGAAAGTCTATGAACAAAGTTCAAGAAATTTATATAATATATGGATTGCAAAGAGGCATAATGGCCTTAAAAAGGAGTATTTGTGGCTTTTCTTTTGAGACAAGCAAAAAATAAAGAAAGAGAGTGGAGCAACAATCACAATGAATCCACAATAATCAATGTTTACGCAAGGTAGCAGTGTTTCTGTCTCCTAACGACCCCCTTCAGTTAAAATAAGTTATAAGGATGGCAATTGCACGGAAAGCACTTCGTTTGCATGAAGCATTTTTTTAAATTCTTTGAGGGTAGACATAAAATACACTAGGAGGAACCAATCGGTCGGTTGTCTGATTTGAACTCCTCAAGGTTTTCAACCACAGACAACTAATTTTCCAATTCATTCCATCAGCTACATATGTTTCTGCACCAGGGAGGAATGTAGTTTGACGCAAAAATTGATCATCTGTCTAAAAGTAATTTCACAGTAAATCAAATCGCAATATTAGCAAATATTTGCCACATAAATTTGACAAATAATTTCATTCATTTATCAGTAACATTTGCGCCAATGAAACAATAGTTAAGGCAAATTGAAACTGCACTAAGAAAAGGTATTACAAAATGAATGGATCAAAGATGGATGAGAGGAGGAAATGAGAAAGGCTAACACAGAATTAGGAAGGTGAAAATACAAAATATAACCAATAACCGGAGGCGAAAAACTAATAGGGCAGGGGGAATAATGTATAAACTACAATGCGAGAGGATGAAGAGTTTACAGAAATATGGTGAAATGGTGATCCAAACAAGGGTTGAGGGATTTTTCAGGACACTGCAGTTTCTTGAACTTTGTCTAAGGTATAAACAGCCTACGGTATTTCGTCACAACATCTTGTTCCTTAAAATAAAGCCCAAAAAAAATTTCAGAGTTTAAGAGGACGCCTAGATAGCTTAACTGGCTAAAGCCCTCGGCCGGACATCGAGGGATCCGGGTTCGAATCCCGGTCAAGGCGAATGATTTTTACATCCTGAAATTGTTGCATTGAAAGTATGGAGGGATTTGTCAGGATTTAAAAAACGTAATTAGGTATAAGAAAATTGGAGATAAAACGTTAAAAGCATAAAACTAATCCGAATACTTTCTCACAGTATGGAAAGATATTATCTATAGGACATAATAAGACGTGAGGATTTAGTTTTAGAAAGATACCATGAAATCAATGGGTATATCTTGGGTCCAGTATTAGACGACGGCTAAAAAGAAAGGTCCCTAAAGGAAATTACATTGAAAAATGCTAAAAAGATGAATTACATACTTGCAGAAGGAATCAGGTCGTGAGGAAAACTTGAGTTTCTATGCATAATTTACGTATGAGAGAGAAATTAGACCAGAATTTTTCTTACGACCAGTTTTGATGCTATTTCAAAAAAGGGAAAATCGGTATTATGAAAAGAGTCTTGTTTTAGCTTGATAGTACACTGAGGGCACACTTAGGGTCATCAAAATATGATTGGTGGAGAGGGAAAATAACTACTTAGGAGAACATCAGTTTGATATTATAATGGGGATTAGTACGCTTGATGCCATGGAAGCAATTTCACAGTAGAAATATACCAAAACCATAACCAGTATTCATTTGTATCCTGTTTGAATTTTCAGGCGGCGTTCGACAGAACACGTGAACAAGTTCAATGAACGTTAAGGAGAAGTATGAGAGAAAAAGAGACGTTTCAGGCGTGATATGGTGGAATATAATGAATGGTAAATTAAAACTACCAATTTTCCACAAAAAAAAATAATTTATTTTGATTAATAAGATTTGAAAATAATTAATAATATTTAGTGAAAAATTGCTATTTTTAATAAAAAAGGAGTAGGAGAAATAAACGATTCAAAACCTATGCAGGGGATAGACTGTATAATTATGAAGAATGGATCATTAGTATTGGAAGTCTTTGCCTCTAGAGTCAAACTGGACTGCCCATTTACACTAGTGTTTCTCATATTTATAGGGATGAAATCTGTAACGTATAGATGGGAAGGCCTGCAAGTAAAGTAGACGGTGAGAAAGTGAAGTTTTGATCCATCCAGTCAGCCAAAGTATAACAATAATTTTTGAGCACATAAAGAAATCCCTGTGATAGATATGTACAGAATAATAATAGGGAAAGCAAAGGGACTGACTAAAAAATTAAAAAGTCTAAGGTAAACATTGTTGTAGTAAGTCATATACTAGAATAGGTGAAATACACACTTTAAGAAGTTTTCTCGAAGAAAGTTGGTTAAGTATTGAGAACATTAATAAAACAGTTGAATGAGGCAAATAAGTCTGCTAAGAGATAGCAGTTGATGAAGGGCAGCTTGAGCAAAAATTTAAAGTGGGGCTAGTGAAATCTTAAATATGGATCACAGTTTTATATGGTCCGCAAACCTGATCTTTGGTCTAAACGCATATTGAAGTTTGAAATACGAATGTGTATTGGAGAAGGATGGGAAAAAATAAAATTAACTGAAAGAAATACAAACGATGAGGTGACATGGTGGGCAAAGAGAAAAGGTTGAAGAGGGAAATACTAAGGAGGAGGAGAGAATGTTGGGCAAGGAAAGTAGAGGAAAGAAACGGGCATTTCGAATACAATTAAGGGAGGTAGAAAATATGTAGATCTGATACATGACTTAATGTAATAATGGGTTATAAATGTATTTTATGTTGTATTAGTCACAATATTCAGCTATGGTGAGCAATTTATAGTCCCTGGGTCCATCAAAGTATTACCCTAACCTAGTGCAGGGCCTGCTCCAAGAATGATTTTTTCTTGCCGACGCGGACGTCTAGAGCGAGTCAATTTGTTTGCTGGGAAAGATGGTGGAAGGTCTCGGAAAAGCATAGCTACCCGCGTCATTTATCTTCCGGATGTTACATTGCGCGGATCGCTGCTAGATTGGGCCACTGTTCGAGGGTCGCGCCACGAATTCATGATGCCACTTTCCATGGATGCCACTTCCAACGATACGTGAGAAAATGTTGTGTAAGCTCAAAAATCGGGTTCGAAAACCCATCACCATGGTTAAGGGATGGTTTTCCTCTAGCACAAGATGTTCCGGGAAGGTGGAGAGGAGACTGACGACGAAGCCTGGACGCCCGTCAACGACGTATTGCGACGAAAATAAGGTCAAATTAAAGAAAAGCTAAATTCTGATCGACACCCGAATGTGTCAGAATGTTAACAGAAGAGTGCAAAATTCCAAATCCACAGCGCATAGCATGCCCTACCCTGCTTTATGCAAACTTCGTGATTTTGAGGAATATTTTTGAAGGGCTCAACTCACGATTTTTACCATATAAATATTTAAAATTGAAAACAAATTACTGATTTTATGAGGAAAATACAGAAAAAAACAGCATTATTATTACAAAATGAACGAAAAATAAAAAAAAACTACCATCAGAATTTGACCATACGACCTCACAAATATCAAATTAAAGCTTGAGCGCACACCTTCAGGGGTCAGTTGAATTAATCGTTGTATTTAAGTACTTGACGATAATTATACAAATTATGAAATTACCTTAACTCTTTCTCGCCGGAAATTATATAATTTACGGAAAACAAACCGTTTCCACAATATTAAGCTACGAATTCAATCATATTTTAAGCATGCGAATCATTTTTATTTCAACAATTACTCAAAAGTATGTACGCGAACATATAAGATATACTTCGTTGAAATAATTTTACCATTTGTCAACTTCCTACAAGAAATTGAGGGTATAATTTCCAAATGTCTTCCCTTTTCACTCCATGTCTCCTCGCTCTGTCGCCTGCAGCCGCTTGTGAGTTTTGATCGGCCACACCAGAGAGTTAGTTCCAGGGAATACAACGCTCCTGTGGGCGGTCAACATCCCTCCCCTTCTCTGGTGCAACCAAGTGGGAGAGACGAGAGCGCTTTCAGAAACGTACATTTATCGTGAGAGTCTAATTGAGGCGGAAGGTTGGAGAGTAGTCTGCTCTATGATAATTATGTTTAGCGTAAACTTTGCTTGCACTGCAGAGTAGTGGCTCCTCAACATGTGACATGAACATGAATTTCTAAAGCTTCACACACTATTAAACCAAAAATTGAAATTTGTCCAAGAAAATTAAAATAAATATTAAAGTGTGTTGAAAAAAATGGATTGGTGGCAACCCTGAAATGCGGACCTCTTTGTCTTCCCTTCTTCTACTTAATTTTCAATGCATAAACCCCTTTTTGTGCTTAAAACCGTGAAAAATCGTGCATCACACTACAATTGAAATAGTTAATCCGAATCTGAATCACAGTTCGAAATCTGGGGGTACGTGGTGAGATAGTTCAGTGCGTTTCATAGATTTCTATGTTTGAATCTCATCCTGAGCTAACACTTTTATTCAAGGTAGCTTAGAACAACGCAACTTGAAGCGTTTGTCCTCATGGTCTCAGAAATCACATATGAATCCTGAAAAGGTCTACAAATTTTAAACCAAATGCTAAGTGTCTCCCGCCACTGCAGCTGTTAAACTTGTCCTCGTAGGAGAAGCAGCGAGTACCCACATTCCAAGGGAAGGCTGGCGAGGATACACAACTTACACGTATCTTCGTTCAGTTTTTCTGCCACAAATATAACATGGAAGGGATGGGAAAGGGAACCACAGAGTCAATTGGTGAGGTAATTCTGTAAATAGAAGACTAGAGAGCATCGGCCATTCGACAATTATATAATAATTTAAAACTTGAAATTCTATTTCTAAAAAAGTGGTAAGGACTAGAGAGAGTGATAATAATAATAAGTGATAATCGATAGAGAGTTTTTCACCGCTGCGAAAGAATCTGCTTGCCCCTACACCAATTCCTTGAGCAAATACTCCATTAAACCTACTCGGAAACAACTTGTAGAGTAAAAAAGATTTTTAATGCATTGAATTTTTTACCTAAAGGTCATTTTTGAGTAAGAATCGTCGCAATCAATTGATACTTTGTTTCCAAATCCTCCGATATGCATAAAAGAGAAGTGCCGAGCTCTTATGGGATAGCAGTAAACCGTAAGACGGGCGTATTGGTCCTCTCGATTTCCCTCTCAAGATTCTGGTATCGATGAGACGAATTTTCACTTCATTTCCATTACTTCTCATTGAAATCAAAAAGCAAACCGTTGACATATACTCGTTTTGTACGTCCGGGCAGTGCCCCCGAAGGAAAGAAAAGCCTGAACTACTTTCCTTACTATCTCACTGTTTGGCTTACGTTCCAGAGCGTATACAGAGAGTACCTGTCAAGCATATGCTGCATAACTTGACACAATACTAAAATAAATTATTTTAGTCACGGGTGTGCTTATAATTTTTTTAAATCATTGTGATTTTCTAAGAAATTTCAATTCCGTTTTAATGATTTCACCGGATTGTAATTCTCGACAGAAAAATAATAAAGAAAATTTAGAAAATCTCAGATAAACGATTATTTAATTTCCACACACCGTATCACTCAACCGTGCTTGTTTAACAACTTTTCCAACACAGACGTGCATAATAAACGATTCCAAAGAATGAGTAAAGAACTCAAAAATGACTTCGATTCCACGGTGTAGTGAATTCGAGTATGGAGACAGGGGAAGCCTTGCCTCTCCCATTGATGAGAACACCCAGCACGCCTTTCTGCTCCATGAATAATGCCATTTTTGATTCATGCTATTTATAAAAAAGTCAAACGATCAAAAAGTTGCTAAATTAGCTGAAATTAGCTAAAATAAATAACCTATTTTTAGAGACTCAATCCACACAACTACCAGCATGTATCGTACTTTGAAACCTTCGGGAGACTACTACAGGTTCAGTAGCAGCTCATGATGACAGTGGAACAATGAATGCAGAGTATTTTAGGCACATGGTCGACACTCGCCGTGGTCACTCATGCTCGGTTAATGACCACTTGACTACCTACCCACCAAACAATCCCAACCACAGCGTATACCTATCAGGTAAAGGAGAAAAGTCTGCTTATGTACCTAGTTCTTCAACAAGATTATGCATGCGGGAGTTAATCTTTTGGTAGTTATTTTAAATTGTTTTTTTTTCGTAAAATACGCTGTAACAACGTTTCTCAATAATGTTTTAATCTGTTTAGAAAATGACAGAATCATTATTTCAGTCAGCGGTTTCGAACGCGGGTTTCCTGCTAAAAAATGCCTTAGTTTAGCTTGCGTGACTCCTACACTCAAAGCCACGAGCAACACTGCACCCACAGTCGCCATTTGGCTGCGCATGGCAAAATATTTGAAGCGGACTTTAAATTCCACCGCCAAAGCCCTCCACATACAAACCCCCTTCCCACGTTCGATAATTCCCTCTACCACACGCTACCTGCCACCGCATTCCACTCTCTCCTCAATGTCTTCTACGAGGGTCATCCGGAAAGTAGTACCCGTTCGTGAAATAAATACACAAAAGTAAATATTAACAAACATAAAAAATTTTATTTGAAAGAGGATACTTTAAACTACTTCTCAACATAATCTCCAAGCAAATTAAGGCATTTGTCATAACGTGTGACAAGTTTCTGTATTCCTGCTGCATAGTCCTTCGCCGCCAGCTCATTGAGATACAGGGTCACTCCTTCTTTAAGTTCTTCATCGCTGTCAAATCTTTTTCCTGCCAAAAAGTCTTTAAGCTTTGTAAAGAGATGAAAATCTGAAGGGGCCAAGTCCGGGCTATACGGTGGATGGTCGAAAGTTTCCCATTTGAATTGCTGCAAAAGTTTTTGTGTTATCCCAGCTGCATGAGGCCTGGCATTGTCATGAACGAGAATGACACCAGTAGACAATAGACCTCGCCGCCGATTTTGTATTGCCCGCCGTAATTTCTTTAATGTTTCACAATACGCATTGGCATTAATAGTGTCTCCACGGGCCATAAAATCAATAAGCAATACACCTCGTCGATCCCAGAAAATGGTTGCCATGAGTTTCCTGGTGGACAGAACTGTCTTGAATTTTTTTGGTTTGTTTGGTGAATGAGCATGATACCACTCCATTGACTGTCGTTTACTCTCAGGTGATGCATAACAAACCCATGTTTCGTCACCAGTAATTATGCGAGTCAAGAAAGAGTCTCCTTCATCAGAATAACGTCCCAAAAACGTCAGTGCTGCAGCCATACGCTTGGTTTTGTGCTCATCTGTAAGCATGCGAGGGACCCATCTTGCACAAATTTTTGCATAATGCAGATGGTGTTTAACAATTTCATGAACAATTGTTCGAGAAACATTGGGAAAATGCTCACAGATGTCATCAATTGTGACGCGCCGATCGTTCCTCACGAATTCGTCAACTGAGCTCACCAGTTGGTCTGTAATGACAGACGGTCTCCCCGAACGCTCATCGTCGTGTGTGTTCCCCCTCCCCATGTTGAAGTTGCGACACCACCGCCGAACAGACGACTCGTCCATTACATTGTCTCCATACACCTCCTTTAATTGGCGATGAATATCACAAGGGCGAACGTTTCTTGCATTGAGGAATTTAATCACTGCCCTCACTTCACAACTGGCGGCGTTCTCAATTTTTTTAAACATTGTAAACAATCACAGAAACAACACAGGCACTGCTAGCGTCACGCAACTTGGCTCAGAGAAGGCAGACAAGCCACTGAAGCTATCTGACCTCGTCCAGCGGCTACTCGCGTCGTCAGCACTTCATGCGGCACGAACGGGTACTACTTTCCGGATGACCCTCGTAGTTTCTTCAAAGAGGGTACAATCGCAATAATTTCGTTTAACTAACATTGTTTATTACTTCCTATGATTACTTGTCGGCAGTAATATTGACCAGGTTCGTTGGTTCGATTACTTATTTAGTTATTAGACTGTAAATCGAATTTCAGCTACACTGCCTGCCTGCCAGATCGAATTCTTCAAAACTGAATACCATAAACTAAATCAGGCACAGCCTAACGCATTAGTAGTGCAATCATCCTTAAATGTTTTCCGCCATTTCTTTTTACGGAGCAAAAGTTTACCCCAATCGAGAGTTTCAAATCCCGAAAGTATCAAGAGTTGTGGCATGGCTTTTATGAATTTCGTAACTTCAGCTGTTTTTGCACGTCGCGTAATTTTTTTTTGCGCCGAAAAATCCTCCGCAGCATTCCGTCATTCAACTTCTGACCACGCGCCTCGGAAGAATCCGTCCAGACACACCGCGACCCTAGCTCACGAACAGCCTAGCAGCCAGAGCCGCAGTCTTCCCATCGCCTCCAACCTAGAACCTGAATCACAATCGCAGAAGAACGCAAGTGAATAAACCTGTAGTCTATTTCATTATCTCCATGCATGACTTTTTGATTTACTTAAGCTAGGCACAAGTTAAAACTGAAACGGAGGCTGTCATCGCTTCACTTTCGAGCTTCTGAAACTATTTGTTAACCCTCTACAAGTATAACAATTTTAGTAGCAAAGGCCATGAGCAATTAAACCACAGTTTTACCGAGTATAGAGCACTCAACATATTAATGTCCATGCGCTAAGCAATCCTTTTCTAGATCTACAAGTAAACCGCACAGTTCTAAACGTTGCTTCTATAACGTTCTTATTAATTTTTTTATGCAAGCCGCGTGCCTTTACAAAGCTTTTGGCTGGTTGATATTTCGCAACATGATATTCAAATACGCAGTACGTAGATATTCAAATGCAATTTGTGCGTTAGCATCCCTGGCAGACCGAGTGAATTCAAGCTGATCTGCTGGTGTTCGTTGGCGTCCTTCAGTCACTCTCAGCCTGTCGCGCTCATTCTGTTGAGAACGAAGCAGATCTGAAGCTGCAGAACGCGTTCGCCGTACTCGCAAGCCTGGCTTCACGTCATTCTGCTGCTTCCTCGGCAGGCATTTGAGCCATTCGTAGTCTAATTCGCTCGTTCCCTGATGCCCATTCTTACTCAATTTGATTTGCCGTTAATCGTAAATATTTTTATTCAAGTAGAAGAAATATTCTTATTCAAACGCTGATCAATCGAAAGAGCTCAAATCCACCGCCAATTGCACTGAAAAATTAAAAAAAACTAAATATAGCCTTCTTTACGTTTTCACTATCCGTCTTACCTGTACGTCCTAATCTTTCATGGTATCCTCGTAACCAATGCCAACCTCCTGTTACCGCGGCAGAAAGAAAAATTTCTGGATACGTTTTTCAAGGCTTGAGTCTCTAGAGGAACATCCCGCATTTTAATAGCCTACGAAAATATCTCTCGCGATAACGTATTTGTAATGCGTGTAAATAAAGACCGAAATATTCCCTTGGAAAGTATGGCAATCATAACTTAATTGAACATCAATAGTTATTTGACTTTCCAAATCAGGTATACGTTCAGCTATTGGGTATAATATTCCCAGAATTTATTACGTGTCTTCCTATTGTTAAGAAATTTTGAAACAACCCAAATACATTGTTCTATTTAGTGACAACTTTCTTAATTCATATTAATTAATACGGTCCTCAGGGGAAATTAACGGATTGCTGTCTCCTCCCAATCTCACAAATTGATTTCTAAATATTTTTTATACGAGTACTATCGATGATATAAAATTTACACACAAATTCAAAACAGATGAAATCGGAATTATTCCAATAAAAGTGTAACTAAATACAAATGGCAGTACCGTAGGGATACCATCTGAACTCAAGGCTAGTCACCCTGCATTATTCTTCCAAATACAATAAGGGGCCAGCTATATATGTTCATGTTTATCAAAATATGGGTATGCGAGAAATAAATGGCAAAACCATATAGGTAACTTCACCAGCCATGTGTACTTCACCATAGTTAACTTCACCAGTATATGGGCGATAAAAGTTTGGGATTAGATTGAGGGTAGGGAGCCTTCGACATGGACCTTGGACACCATACACTGTGTCGACCCACGTTTTACCAGACATGCAGACAGGGTACGAGCACTACCGTAGAGGTATAGAATTCACCGACTGGTCCTAGGATCGAGTTGGTGCGGTGGCTAGCGTACTTGCTTCCCACCATGAAGGCCCGGGTCCGAATCCTGAAGGTGACAGATGTTCATTTTTTGTCGATCATTATATATTATATTCCCGTTCCCTACTTGAGGTACTTTGAGGAGAGCACTTTGAATGAGTACGTCGTCCGTCGGATGGGACGTTAAACTGCGGACCCCATGGCGCCTTTCGTCATGGGTAGGCAAATGCCAACGCCGAGTTTCTCTCCACCCTTCCTCCTCTCCCATTTATCTCTAATGTCGCAAGCTGTCAGTCGCCTCTCCTAAAATTACTGCTACTACGAGGGAGCACAAGACGAGCCTCGTAGACAAACCTCGCTCCAAGCGTTTTTGACATTATATCTTGCGTGTGGCCGTATTTCGCTCTCTGTGAATTGCTGAATTTTCTTTTTCAACCAAATTTTAGCCTAATAGTTTATATTACATCTGTTGTTGCTTTGTCCCTTTTAATACATCACAACTACTCTGATACTAATATCGTTGCACATGGTAGCCATTCTTATTAACCATTAACTTTTTTATAAATATTAGCATTGACGTTAATATAGCATAAGTTACTTATTTCGGGCCATGTTATCGCGCATGATACATTATCACCGTGCATTGAGGTTCCCCCCACCTTCCCTCACCTATTTGATAACCCCAAACCCCTCATCCCTTTCCCTTCCCTCATGGTGCTACACCCCCTGCCACACACCTTTTTTGGTGGCTCGCAGGATATTTATGTAGATGTAATCGTTCAGAACTCTGAACGCAACCATAACATGAACTACTGCTTCAATATAAATTTTTACGCACTTGAAAGACTCGATAATCGATTGTATCTCTCAATATATTATCGAAATTCCAAAACATACGAAGACATTTATGTAAAAAATAGTATTTTAACTTTCTCAGGTAATTATGAAGTGTGTGAGGTAAAAAGGTAGAGGAGTTTAATTTCATCAGCTGTTGAGTGTTATTTCTCACTTATTTGGTGCTTTCAGTTTTAAGGGATGTAAGGGGTAAATATTAATAAATAACAAATGAAAGTCTATTAAAGAAGCCTTTAATAAAAACAAACTGTTTGACAATCATCATAAATACATATACTCAATTCTACTTATGCATATTTGGTACATTACATGTACAAGATAAATAAAACAAACAGACATGAAACAAAAACAAATCCACCGCATTAAAGAACTAGGAGTTCTTTTCTGATATCTTAACACTTTTTCCCATCGACATCGACTTCACTGTATCCTATGACCTTTTCTCGCTCACACAAAACTTATCGTTTCTTATTATAAATCGTCTCTAGCCTCAAATTGCATTCTCTCGTGACCACCTCTCTCCAAATATATTTTTTCTAATCGGTTAAAGTATTTAAATCTTTTCCTTACACCACTCCAGCGTCATTCTTCAATCATAAATTCCCGATTGCACCCACACAATAAAGAGTTGATAGAAGCCAGTCTTTGGTTTCCTCGGCGTATCCCTAACATGGAATCCCATTTTGTGTAAGCCAAGGGAATCACAAGGCTCTCTAAAATGAAGTTAGTTATTTTTAGTTATCACTTAGACCATTTAACACTGAAAACAATTAAATGGAATGAATTGAATGCGCCACTTCGATAGCCGCCCCAAGTTTTGAAAATATCCTCAATGCTTAATGGCATCAAGACAGTTTAATATTTGAAAAAGTATTTAATGTCAATAGAGTAAACTAAAATGCAATCGGATATTTAAATAAAATGGTAAATAGATTGAAAAAGTTTAGCCTAAGCTTGAAAACGGAAATCAATGCAGTAGGATTGAAGGAAGCCAAAATAATAAACGCGCATTATTCTCGTGGAATAATTCCAAAATAAATTAATAAAGAAATGTTTTATTTTATTCAAATACCCTGGAAATGTCTCAAAAGATCCGTCGAAAATTCTCAGGCAAACTAAACACTCTAATGACATCGTAATAGTTTTTTACCCTGTTAATAAAAATGTCTGGGTAAAAAAATTAATACACATTGCCACTACCAACAATACGTTTAGATTGAGATAAAACAACTATTTTCGTGAAACTATACAAACAAACATAATGCGGAAAACCTTTGTACAACGTTTAAAAATCTACTCTTAAAAAAAAGCGTCCTCTTTCACTGCCAATTTTCTTCTAGATATTTGATTCTAGTCCCGAGGAAAACGCCTTTTTTATGATTCTTATTTCATCCCTTTGAACAAATAACCTCTAAATTTTTGGTAAATGCTTTTTTCCCGATTCACAGGACACAAGAAACTGGGAAACATATAACAATACCAGACACGTATTTTAACAAAACACATTTTTTTCAATCGTCATTTTTGTTTTTTCTCCCTCCCAACACAAACCGCGTCCGAAGACGTTACATTTTTCTAAGAAAAACACTAATCAGAGGAACATAGCGCCCGTGTAAATACAGAGTTCCAAATATCACACGCAATCACACACACACACATATTATAATGACAGGAGAATGAACGGTGGGTGCACAATGCGCTTACAGAGAGATAGGTACACAGCTGCTCTCCTTTCAAGAGTTCTTATCATCTCATTCCGCAATACCTTTCACTATACTCTTGCCAAGTTATGGTTAAATATTATGTAAATTTCGACACTTAGTTCATTTACACGCCATGAAGCGTAATGTTTAATGGCGGTACTTAACAAATCCAATTCTTCTAACAGTGTCATAAATATAAGTGCGGGTGCTGCCATTGTTGTAGGGTTTACACGGGTAGCATGAATTCTTTAATCACTTTCAAACCTCCCATAAATGTTTTAGTCACAGAATAATTTAAAACTTATAATAAAGAGAGGCGAATAATGGAATAACATTGTCCATAAAAAATCGTGGTATGTTTTACACTTGCCACGAGTTTACCTTACACTTCTGTATTATAGGTATACATAATTATCAGTTCACGTATGTACATTTACACAAATTTACATAATTCACAATTTTTTTAATATCTCACAGAACACTTCTTGTATTGTTTCAGAAAAGACCTTCTTAATAATTAATAGGACTCACATAGAAATTACATGAGGTTATGGGGGAAATGGAATCGTTTAAGTTTCCTTCTTACACAGATTTCGAAGATGCATGGGACATTTTTGATTAAATTAAAAAAACGAATAAAATGCAATAAATCTGTCCAATTTGTGCATTGAACAAGTGTGGCATACATTGCATAACGAATTTGAATACATTGGAATGAACGTGAAACTTCAATCCTCCAGGTGGAATTGAAAATAACATTCTTAAAAGTATTTTTTTGCGAAAGAGGTGCTAGAAGGCCAGTGATGACTTGAGACACCTAGCGGCCTTACAATGAATGCACTTTTCATCCGCAACAACGTCTTGGCACAACATGATCACCATGGGACAACCTAATATGCTATCCGATCTAACACCGTTTAAAATCAATGCTGAAATCAATTTGGTCAGTAACATGAACTTGGAAATACAGAAACCCGGAATGTGATGTAGTCTAAAATCGTTTTAATGCGACATAGCTGATTTACTTGACACAAAAATGAAAATAACTTGGTGACTATGGAACATCAGTAGATAAGCATAAGAAATATGAAAATTCAAGGAAAAAATAGGCCGAAAACATGAAGAAAATACTTTAAAATAAATCTTATCATATCAATACATAATTTTCCATCGAATCGATTCATTCAATTCCTGAGAAAATTTGAGAGGTCTTTTCAACCCAATTTGTTTCAAGGGCGGAAGTTAGGCTGAAACACTGGAAGGTTTTTTATTACAAAAATATATCTGGTCAGAGACCAGGACACGGGATTGAACACGGGCTTGATATTAATCTGTTAAGACATTCAATGATGTTTTACGGAAAATTGACGAAAATAACTGTGAAGATTTATTGAATTCGAACTTTTAAACGCACCTAATTTATAATGCTGTGAGCGTTTTGCGTAAACCTTAAAGTGAACAGGTTTGGATAAATTCAAAATATCCATTTCAAGAAATTCTCTGGCAGTATGATGAGCCAACAAAATTAAGAAAATTATTAAAAATACCGACATTTTCAGGATATAATACACAAAAATTCAAAATCAATAAAAATATTGTTATTGATGCACTTCAACTGTACTAATTAGCTACGCAAGCAACGTAGAGAGGTAGGTTTTAAATTGTACCCATTACATAGATTATCAAACTTTCTTTTCGGTCGTGTAACAAATATTAAAAACCAGGAAAATAACTAATTAAATTACAAATATTTTGGTCCTGCAAGCAAATTGAATTCAAAGCATTTACCAATGTTTCTGCAAAAGTGAAATATGTTGAAAGAATGGGTATTTGCAACTTTATGTTAAAAAAAACATCGCTACTTCCACTACGACGACAAAATATCAGCAAAGGACAATTGTAAGAGATAGAAAAATCTATATTGAGAACATTTATATGGATTTGATGATTGCAATGTAAAACGGTAGTTTTAACACACAGAGAGGCAACACCTTCAATCACAAACTTAGACTGCTATGGAAAAGGTCCAAAAATACAATTATTTGCCCAGTCGGTGTTGTGGTCACCCTGGTCGTTACAATCGAAATTACATCCCTTTGAATTTGTTTCACTGATAATTCGACAATTTAACCCTTATGGTTCCCACAATTTTAATATTCTAAAACATTTCTTACCCACGATGCCTTGCTGGTGTTTTGATTTGATAATTTAAATGCATCGAAATTGCCATTAACATACTGGGAGCCCGACGCACACTAAGCGATCATCGATGGGTTTTTACCAAAGTGCTCCGACTGAGCATCCTATTGATAATATTACTTGCATCTGCAATTTTCCTAACCGTTCCGTTTTGTCCTTCACTTAGGGATGTACATCATGCTTTGCTTATGATGACGATAATAACACTCGGAAACAGATAACATTATCAAATGCCAAGAACTACACACATGCCCATTCGAAGAATGAAATTTCACGTTAATACAATTACACACACACACACGCAATGGCAGAGAAAGAGAAACTTGATTCGAGAGGAATCCCACTCCATCGCTTTTTTTTAGCAGCGAGTGAAATCCGAAGAAAAGTGGATGAAGAATTTTCAGCGTTTTTTCTTAACAAATCGCCTCTATTTCCCACAAACTGCACTTGGTTTGCACTTCAAATAGTATCGGATTTTTGAGTAGTCATGAAAATTAAAGAGGGATCGCATTTTAAATGTTCCATCCTCTTGCTTTTCCAACTAACAACACACACATACATGATATCGCACACACAACGGTATTTTAGTCTTTTCCATGTCCTTCTGCTCCTTAAACTGGTCTTCAAACGGCACGGGGATGCCGAAATACTGAAGATTTGTTTCTGCGAGGGTTTAGCGAAAAAAGTTTTTCTTTATGTACAGAGCACGTATGCGCACACATTATATAGTGTTTCCAGGGGAAGATACTTCCACCAGGGAGGATGAACTGATTTTAGCCTTCGGTTCCACCGAAAATGCAGAGCTTAAGTTGAGGGTATCCTTCATCATTTTGTATCTCTTTCGATGAGAAAATGACTACTTATCTGGATCCTCTTCAGTATATACTCTGCATCGGGACGTGGCGGAATCCTCCCCAGGGGAAGAGTCATGTGGTGTCTTTCGAGGCGGACGCCGAAGAGTCTCCGGTATCCTCTCCGCTGATAAGGGATGGAAGGAGTCCCCCGGCGCCTCCACCCATCGCCTTTCCACCCTGGTTCACCACGCATTTTCTCATGTGTTTCTCCAAAGTTGATGGTACTGAGAACGGCATCTCGCAGAAACGACACCGGTAAACATCTTTCCCGAGCCTCCCGTGGGTCTTCATGTGTCTCGTGAGCTTGGAAGACTGCGCACAAGCGTAACTGCATAGCTCACACTTATATGGCTTCTCTCCAGTGTGAGATCTTCTATGCACTGTGAGGTTGCTGCAGTTCTTGAATACTTTTCCACAGAATTCGCAAGTGTCGTTTCTTCGCGAATCCTTTTTCATCTGGCTGTGCTGCGAGGCCGCCGCTGCGGCAGCAGCGGCTGCTGCCGCTGATGCGGCAGGGCTGGGTGCCAGAGCACCAAGGTTTAGTCCCGCTGCGGCCGCAGCGGCAGCTGCCGCAACCGCGGATGCACTAGGTCCAGGTTTAGGGCCACCTAGGGCATCCCCGAGCCTCAGGCCCACGTTTTTTAGAGCGGCCTCTGCTGAAGATGAGGGCTTACCCCCCCTTGCGGCTGACAGGAGATGGTGATGGTGGTGCTCGAGTCCTAATGCTGTTTCACCTCCTCCGAAGATATCCCTTGGTGCCATCGCGGGTAACCAAAGACCAGCATAGAGACCATCCAGACGCTCACCGGAATGCCCAGCACCTCTTCCGCCCAATGCAGCTGTCAGGTGGTGGTGATGGTGGTGGTGAAGGTGGTTGTCCAAATCCAGCTTGAGCCTCTTGCTCGTGGCATCGAAAGGATTTTCCGGGCCAAATGCGGCTCCGAATAAACCATGTGGACCAAGGGCGTCATGCAATGGAGCAGCATGCCCTAGAAGTCCCTTGGCAAATTCTTCACGAAATCTCAAAGACGCCGCTTTGTCTACGCCATTTTCAGCAGCAACTGCGGCTACTGCGGCGGCCGCTGCTGACACGGATGGGGGTGGAGGGAGAGGTGGTGGCGGGCCCGTCAACTTCCCAGTGACGTTGTTATTGTCGCAAATGCTGTTAACTCCTCCCAAGCGCTGATGTGAATGCCTCATTCTTTCTTCTTTCTGGTGAAGCTTGCCTCCTGATTCCTGTAGAGCCTGTTTATAAGCTTCGTGATACTGTGAAATGTTACTTAGACCAAATTTATCCATTAGCTCCCCTACTAGGGAGCTTGCAGAAGAAGCCATGGCTGCCGCGGCTGCTGCTGCAGCAGCTGCAGAATTCTTGCTGGGAAGAGGAGAAGATGATTTTGGAGAGGTTGTAGGGCGGGAAGACGATACGGGGTCGGGTGGGGTTGAGTGAGCGCTAGAAGCGGACTTTGTGGTGAGATCCTCCGGCGCTTCGCCTTCCCCATCTGCATCTTCGTCTTCATCCTCAGGCTCCTGTTCGTCATCTTCCTCTAATTCCATCTCCTCCTCCTCGTCTTCCAACTCGTCATCCTCAGCCATGTCCTCCTCTACATTCTCATCGTCTTCAACGTCATCAATCTCCTCATCCGGCTCCTCCTCGACACTCTCCACTGATTCAGCGACTGAACCGTTTTCTCCACCGGCGTTGTTATTTTCCTCTGTAGGAACTTCAACTTCTCCATTGGAAGTATCCTTCTTTGCTTCCTCGGTCACTTCTTTATCTTCTGTGTCAGTGGTCGAAGAAGTAGGTTTTGTAATATCTCGCCGATGGGTCTTCATATGTTTCTTAAATTTTGAGGGCTGGTTCGTTGTATGTTTGCAAATATAACACGTGTAGGTCTTCTCTCCAGCGTGGGATCTTCGGTGACCGACTAGACTGCTTAGGAATCGGAAGCGTTTTCCGCAGAATTCGCATGTTTTCAGTCGACTTAGAGAGTTTCCACCTTTCCCTCCGGGCCCAGAAGGAGTCATTGGAGTGGCAGGAGTGGATGCTACGGTCATCGGAGGAGTGCATCGTCCTGATGCTGGTCTAGGTGGAGGCAGTGCCTCGGGTGGTGCCCTGGGAGGTGTGCAGGCAGAACGAGGTCTCGCAGGCTGAACGGGCAGCTGGAGGGACATCGGCAAACCAAGGGTTGGTTCGTCTCTCAATTTGCTTGGAGTTGTCGGGGACTGGCGACTGCCGGGCCTTGGCGTTGAAGCTCTTGGTGGGGTCTGCCTAGTGGGCGTAGGAGGTGGAGGGGGCGGCGGAGGAGCCAAACTTCCTGGACTGGTGGCGAAAGGGGGAGTCAGCATTGCCTTCCGCGGAGAGGGAGATGACGGCTCTCCAGAACCGGGGCTTGTGTGCGCTGGACCAGGAGCTGGTCCGTTTGTCCCCGCCAATTGTCGAAGTCTCTGCGAGTAGAAGTCAAGCGTGGGTTCGGATGATAGTCCAAGCGGTAACTTAGCGGTTGGTCCTGCCGCGGCCGCGGCGGCCGCCGCTGCAGCTGCTGCAACTGCTGCAGCCGCCCTGTCGAACGGATCGGAAGAGGAAGCGGTGGAAGAAGGAACTGATGGAAATGGCGGCGGTGGCGGGGGCCTAGTTGATGAACCACTGGTGGGGGGAGGTGGAGGCTCAAACTGAGAAGCGGCCGCTGCTGCTGCCGCGGCAGCGAGACCCAGGGCGTGATGGGTGTTGAGCCTAAACTGTTCCGATACGAGCTGCTCCATGCGAAAGTCGTGACTAGAAGTTGGTCTGGAGAAGGGGCTTGATACATGCGACGGCGGTGGAGGAGGTGGAGGGGCCACCGAGGACGGCGCGTGGTGGTGGTGGTGCGGATGGTGGTGGTGATTCTGCCCGTGGTGGTGGTGATGGTGATGAGGGGGCGGCGGTGGAGGGGGTGGAGGAGGCCCATGAGGGTGAGTGTGGGGGTGGTGAGAATGGGGATTGAACTGCCTATCACCGAGGGGCATCCGAAGGAGTCCAAACGGGTTGTGTGGGTCCAATGCGGCGGCCAATGCCGCCGTCGACGTCGGGATCGGAGGCTGAAGGGAGGCCAGTCCGCCAACGCTGAGCGATCCAGTGCCTGTCGGTGTCCTGGAGAGGTCGCAAAGCCTTGGAGCTGCGGGAGCGGAAAGGGGAGTAGAAGTCCCCGCAGGTAGACCTCCGGCAGAGGACATCGACGAGGCCGAGGACGAGGAAGACGTGGAAGAAGAGGACAATGGAGAGGACTCGACATAGATCTTTATTCCGTGATTGGTCTGCACATGCTGCATAAGTGACCAAGCAGATCCGAAGCGGTTCTTGCAAGTGGAACACAGGTAACTGCTTGGTTCTGAAATAAGGAAAAATATTACATATAAGTTTTTCCTACTAATAAAATACACAAAATCATAGAATAGTTTCATTTTACTATTTTGGAGTTAATTCATTTGATAGTTGATAGAAGACAATGGAAAGTAATCAACCCGAAGGTCGGTTTAGTAGGTGATGGTAGAGCTCACCCATGTACCAAGCCCGACGGCAGACCTGTATGAATATTACATCATTGGTACATCAGGGTAGGGGGGCCAGTTCCTTTCCCTGTGCCGGTTATGGTTTCCCAGGAAGATCTGGCACCCGAAAAATCAACTAGCTTGGGTGGAGCTGCAAGTGTCCAGAGTACCTCGCCCGGGAATCGAACCCGGGACTCTCCGGTCAGTAGTCCGACGCTCTACCCACTAGACCACCGCGACCCATATATATATATATATATATATATATATATATATATATATATATATATATATATATATATATGTATATATATATTTATATTTATTTATTTATTTATGTAACATTTGGACGGCACAATAGAACACAGAATAAAATAGAAAACACGTAAAAGGACCTGAAGACCCAGTCTGACCAGAAGAAGGCCTCGGAGTAGGCCGCAAGCTTAAACAATCGACGATGTGAGTGTCCTTTTGCATGTTATCTATTTTATTATGTGTCCTATTCTGCCGTCCAAATGTTATATTTCTCTCGTGATTGCTTCCACATCATCGATATATATATATATATATATATATATATATATATATATATATATATATATGAAATGAATTTGTTCTTATCATAGACTATTTTACTTTAGAGTAACTTAACGAAGCTGGTATTTGTAGTCACTTATCCGTTCTAATATATTGGATGAAAATTTAACTGAGAGTTTGTTCTCGGCTAGAATTTCCTTAACGGAAATATTAAATACAGGAAATTCGGTTAAACGATAGGTAATATACTGTAGAAGATTACAGTACAGAAATCAACCAAGTAAATCGTTGTGCCCTGACTCCATTAAAGCCGCAACCATCCGTTTCTCCAGATTCTTCCTCATGACCGATAGCGCGAAATGAATGAAACTTGTCAGATAGGTAAAAGAGGAAGAAATAAAAAACCGTCTAAAAGGAATGTATAGCATGGTCGGAAATTCTACCAAACGCTCGTCGGACGTGACTGGAATAAGGTTCCGTAAGACGTACTGAATTAAAGTGCGTCAACAGAAGTGCGCGGCCTGGGCGATTTTTCCTTTCTCAACTCACGTACGACTGGAATGTGTTTCGATTCGGACATCCAAAGGCACGTCGCGATCACAACTTCACCCAGTTTACCGCGGTCCCCCCGCGGAAGGTAGTGAACTAGAGCGGTATGTCGTCATGAGGGAAAACCATTTAAGAAGAAGTCAGCCTTCCGGATGGCATCCTTCCTTATTTGAATAACAAAATAATAAGATTTTTTGTGTGCATTATTTATGCAAAAAATATCCATACTTTAAATTACTAAGGCAACTAAGGCAATCGGTTTTGATTTGAAGGGTATAAATATAAGTTTTTATTAATTAATGCTCTGAAAGCGAGTTGTCCTCTAAGAACTTCCGTCATGTACTTCTTGACTACATTTAAAAAAACATCTTGAGGATGCCTACTAAACGTTGAGAATTTCCCCTAGCCTGCACCCTCGCCCTCACTTCACAAGTGCGAATATCGGTTGTGAGGAGCAAAAACCTCCCACTAGAATGGCCGGCACTAGAATGAGACATGACACGTCATTTAGCCATGTAGGATAAAATGGCGGAACGATGGAGAACTGCTACGGGGTGGAAGTGCGCGAGGGGATGAGAGAGAGGACAATTTTTCCGTTGCTGGGGCGAGGATAGTGAGAGAGAGGAAGAGAAGAGGGAGATGGCGGTATGGGGTTTGCGGAGCCGAGAGACATAAGCGGTTGGCAGTTGAAAGGGCAGGAGAAGAGATTTAGAAAAAAAGACGCGAGAGACACCGAGAGAGATAAAGGACGCTATTTTACTCCATCTTCCTTCCTCCCTTTGGCCCTGATTCCCTCTCGGCCAGCACACCCATCCGCTTCACCCCCTATTCCTCCTAGTCCCCTCACTCCACTACCCCCCTCTCACCCTTTCCCGCCGGGGGTCCAAACAAAAGGGAGTCTCAGAACCGCTGCCGTAATTATATGCGTCTCCAGAAGATGAGCTGTTGTCATTATTGAAAGCCCTGGCCCACTCAACCTCTTGACTTTTCCCTCCTCTTCCCGCCACCCACCCGCAACCCCGTCGCACCAACGCAATTCGCCCCGCCAACATAAAGGCCCCTCCCCCGGCTGTTGTCCAAATGTTCGGCTACCTCAAGGAAACGGGAACGACGAGGAAATTGGAAAAGCAAATCCTTCGCGATTTTTTCCCCCAGACAACGCAAGCGGACAGTCATGATTATGCTTGAGTGAGGCGGGGGAGGATATGCGGAGAGGGAGAGCTCTATCCTCACGACCCAAGGTGCTTGATTAACGTGGAGGCACTTGCGAAAGGAAGAGACGGGAACTATGGTGGTTCTTCCCTTCTCTCTCCTTCCACCCCAACCTCCCCACCTTAATTCCAAGGGCGGCTCGCTACGCCCCCAAGTGGCCATTTACGTAGGGTGGGCTGGAAAAACGGCCATTGTGATGCACGGCGCGGAATGAGCAAGGGGCGACATCCGGGTGTCGTCCGACCGACCGACGAGACTCGTCCCCCACCTCGTGCAGCGGCAATCCCACCCATCCCCGGCCTCTCCTCCCCTCCCGGCAGGCACAGCAATATCCCCAAACTACTCTCGGAACCTCGCGATTACTCCTAACGAAGGCTGTGAGCCTCAAAACGACTTTAATACCCATTTATGCACAGAACCGTAACGGAGAAATTAACGCATCGCCAGAGCAACAAGTCGCGTCATAATTTGAAATTAAAACTGAAATTAATGTTGCAATCTAGTGAAAAAATTTGCAAAAAGCATGCAATTTCGTACATTAGAGAAAAAAATATGATTTCAATATTCATTTTTTATAACTACACCGGGATATTTTTTAACAATATTGCCAACTATCAAACGTGCTTGAACAGCTGTAAAAATATTTTGTCTATAGCCAAAGGAATTGTTAATCAGGAAGGATTAATTAAAAAAGTATCAAATAATCAACAGAAGGTATTAAATTGAGTATCGAAGGCAACAGTCATGGTGAAAAAAATTCGTAATGCAATAATAAATCCTACCGCCACGACTTCTAAGATCCAAATAAATGAAGCAATGCTAATGGAGGTTGAATAATTTGGTGATTTATCTATCGCTGTACGATGAATGCTTCCGAAACTCCCCGAACGATAATTACGGTTGTTATTCAATCGATGAGAGGTAATATTCAGCGGGATAAAGGGTCGTTGAATTGTTTTGACCTAATTGGATCCATCTTTCCAGTTCATTTCCCCGACAGTCGACTCTGAAACACACACACGCACGAACATCCTTATTCGCAACAATTCACCCTTAGATTCTCCGAGATGACTTGGGAAGGATCGCAGGAGGAAGGGTGCTGAGGAAGCGGTGGTGAAAATGGAGTGGGAGGACGCTCGAGAGGCCGTGCCGCCATCTATTAGCCCAGTTTCTCATTAGATCGCCTTCCTAAGACGTTCGCCGCTGGTGTGCAACTGCGGCAGGGATTCAAAAGAAGGCGAACCGGGGCCTCTGCTCTTTCGAGACGGGGTTTGAATGGGCCTTGAGAGTGAGGATCGAAGCTAAACTTCCAACGGCTACTCATTACTCAGGCAACATGATATTTCTGTATGACGAACTCACTGAAGTTAAATTATGGGATCGTATGCGGGAGTCGATGTTTTTTATTAGGGAGGGAGGAGCCGATGATGATCTCTACCAGTGATCTCCGCTCTCTTGAGGAGTCTCGACCGGGAGAGAACGGTGTGCGGCAACTTTTGTCGAATAATTACCCTCACAGTGGACGGAGATCGTGTCTTCACCCGCTAAATGTACAACCGCTTATCTCGCGCGGCCAAAGATCTTATATCGGTATATAATGAAGCTCGATCCCAGGATAAAAAAATTCCACCGAGATCGCGGGAATCAAGCTCACAAATTTAAGAATCGAGTACGGCACCCGTTCGGAATAGCGTAACACTTCCATGGTCGCAAGATATCCACTTCTCTCATTTTGCGACTCCCCTCCTCGCTTTTATTCAACATGTGATTCGCATTTTGAGGGACAGGCTGCTGAATTTCATCCTCCGACGACCATAAAAAATATATCCCACATCGGCCACATGAACACATTCCCAATTTTCTTCCCGGGTTCCCATCTGTTCCACCCATCCCCCAACCAAAACTCCCCACACCCACTACCCCTCTATATTATTCTTCCCGGGTCTTTCTTTTCTTTCACAAAAAATGAAAAGAAAATGAGAAGAAAAGGCAGACACTGCAACACAGCAGACTGTTTTGGTATGTGGTCGAGGGGGTGCGGAGGGTTGTGGCAATCGTAGAAAACCTTTTGTATTCCGCCCTCGGTCCCTTTGATAACGCCCACTGCTCCCCAAGAAACGAAAAAGAACCCAGTACAACTCTTAGCGCAAAGTCTGAAAGCAAAGGCCGAAGCCAAAACTCTCTAGGGCGGTAATTTTCGAACGGGGAGGATTCTAGATTCCCCCGAAAGGCAAGACCTTGGGGGAGAGTTTGTGAATAACCCTATAATTTTCATCACCGATAGTTTTTGGGGATACTAAATTTAATTCTCGACGAATGACTACCCCGATATGACATGATCCGGAGTGATAACCTTCCACGAATTGGGCAGTGAGCCCAACTCTATAAAATATTATGCCAAAAAAAAGCATTTTTCGGTGAATCTCTTACAGAATGTAACGAGGCAAATTCATTAATAGCTAAAGGATAAGAATTTGGTGAAGTTGTAATTGCTAATGGAGTATTTATTCGCAGGCGTGAACAGGGAATGGACACGCCTTTAATTTTGTGGTGTGCATGAAAAATAGTGTACAAATCGTGAAAATATAGTTTTAAATTATTACCTCACGTTAACACTTTTTCTAGTAAAATATTAATTCACTAGCATTAATTAAAATAGCAAGAGGTATTAAAAATAAGAGACATTACCCAAGGAAAACGCTCTACGTCAATTCTGTGTCAATCGCATGGGTTTCACTATGAAATGAAAATTTAATGAACCTGTCTTTTTACGATTCAATTATCTTTAGGAATGATCGGAGCAATTTTATCGCTACCTCAAACGTTCGAAGGGAAAGTACATCTTTAAAAATTTTCGATTATGTTATTATGACAAAGTCTCCATATTTTTTTTATCTCTCAGGTCCACTAGGTTGCCATTTGGTCACTTATAAAATACATTATAATTATTATGAGTAGTAGTCAACCAGAATCAGGTAGGTGATTTGATGGACCCCGAAACTCTACACTACTAAACTCAGTAATTCTTAGCTAACATGACGAAAATATCCCTAAACCTGAATTAAGTATGAATAAAAATAATTATTCATAATTTAATTTCAGAAAATGGAATTTTCCAAACTGTCAGGCAATACTGTAGGATTTTTTTTTGAAGCACGATCATGGAAAAGTAGATGGAGGGTTAAACAAGTAGAAAACTTGGGATAGGAAACGGGATAGGAGCTGAGGAAGAGAGGCAGGATGGAGAGGAAAAGGCAAAAGATACATGACGAGGAAAATTGGTCGATGGCATAGAGACCGTTTTAGGCTTGAGTCGAAGAAGAGGCAGGGGTGGTGGATACGGTTGGAGAGGGAGTTGATTGAAGTTTCCCAGTGGAAGGGGAGGTGATCCCTGATTGCCTTCCCCCCAATCGGCCACGAGAGGCGGACGAGATAGGAGGGAGCGAAATAGCCCGAGGGCCTCACGGTCATATCCCCAATAAAAGACCCTGCCTCCCTCTATTTCGCCCGGAATTTCTATCGAATGCTTCCTGGGATAAGTGCCGATCGAGACTACGATTCCCTTGCCCCAAGTGCAATTATCCAGCCGTTACAATTAACGCTTTAATGCTCCTTGTACCGGGTCTCAAGGCGAGAACCACCAAATTCGGTCAATATCTTGTCAAACTACCGAACGATGCCGGTAGAAGCTTTGGAAACTGAGGTGGTGACGTTGGATATGGTTCTTCATGCAACGACGAAACATACTAGGGATATACACGCATACCTTGATGCAATGGCTATGATAAAGCCCAATCGCTTTTCTGACTATTGGCTACCTCAAAGGCTGTTGAAAGTCACGCCGGAAGAAAGGAAGGGAAGGGGATCGACTTCAGTGAAATATAAAAACAGTAGAGCAGGAAAAAAACAGGAAAAAGTACGCATTTATTATAAATATGTGACCATTATTACTTGATAAGTTGAAATGTTGAAATTTTAGCGAACTTCCTTTTAAATTGCCTCACAAATACTAGGCTGACATAACTATTGAGCACAACAACTGTAGTCGTTGGGTGGTGACCTAACACCCCCCGCCACACGCCCTTGCGGCAGCTTGCGGGGTATTATGTAGATGTAGTCATTACCATATTTATGAGCTACAGAAAATGAATTAACTCTGTGCATTACCCTGACCTCTTTCCACGCACCTACATCCAGATTAAAATGCAGAACTATAAGCTCAGTCAGTCAATGGGTATGCACAATAGCATAGAAAATTTCTTATGGCAAAGCTATCTTAGTGTAGGAATATGGCCATCACGGCGGGGAGGAGAAGCACTCCATTGTGGACTTATCGCCCTATTTACGTTCGTCGTAAAGAATCCAGCCATAACGGAAAGGGTCGATGGGCGGAAAAAAATATATCTTATATCCTTTGAGTTTTTGGATGTGGAGACACTTTATGAAGGGGTAAATTCAGGAGGAGCCGGAAAAAGAAAAGGGAGAGGAGGAAAGAGAATGAGGGCTAGGAAAAAAAAAGATGCAGGAGGGTGGGAGAAAGTAAGAGGAGGAGTAAATGTGGAAGAAATCGATGCCAGGGCAAGGAGGAAAGAAGCGGAAGAAATGACACGCCTAATTTGCTACGTGGCCAATCACCCTAAGGCAGGATTCACATTAAAATGAAAAATTATCGAATTAATGGATGAAACACAACCTGAAACTAAAATAAGTATTCCTCAACGTAAGGGGGGATCGGATGCGAGGAGGATAGAAAGGGGAGGTTTTGGGAGGAGCTTGGAGAAGAAAGTGAAGAGGGAAACAGCAGGACCATTGAGCAAAAGGCCAAAGGAGGAGAGGAAAGAAAGGGGAGATGGTAGGAAAAATAAAAAAAGAAGAAGAAATAAGGAAAACGTAGCGAGAGGGTAGTTAAAAGGGGGCCGAGGGAGAGGTCAGGGAATGACGTTTCAAGGGAGGTGAGAGAAGGCAAGCAAGCATCCCTCAAGTCAGTTTTAATGCCCTTCCTTCCGGTCAGGATTTCCGTGCAATATGTGGCCGACGAGGATCGCGTGCAGAGTGTGTTGGAAAGTGGGTGGGGCATGTTTTAAGGGTGGGCGGGGGAGGGCAAGGGACAGTAGGGGGGTAGTAGAAGGAGGAAGAAGGGGCAGTATGGAGATGAGGAGACCGGATGGGTCGGCGGGTGGGGTTAAGGCGGGACGGGGAGGGGGGGTGAACAAGAATGGGAGTGGGGGAATAAGAAGAAAGCGGGGATCTCGTTTTAGAGGGTGGAGATGAAAAATGGCCGGCGACTGGAATGGGTTTGGATGAAGGGATAGTGTGCGAAAGAGGAGAGGGGATGGGGAGAGAATTTCGGGGGATCCGAGGTGGCGGAATGTTGCAGATGGGCTGAGAAATGGCAGCCCTAAAGTGTGGGACGTGTCGCATTCTTCCGGCGGAGAGAAAGGGCACATGAAAAATGTCGCGTGAAAAAAATGTAAGGCATTTGCCGGGATTTTTTTATTCCGTGGTCAAAAATTATAAACAGCAGAGGGAAGTCGAACAAGTAAAACGGAGACGTCATAATCATCGTTCGGAAGGCTTTAGTTCCGTACCACATTAAAGAGATTCGCTATTTAAAACAATTTTCCAGTGCAGGCTTTCGATCCATGTAAAAAATTATGAATTTTTCTCCAGGTAATCACGGAGTATTGATAAAAAATATGAGCCGGTCAGAAACGAAATCGTAGATAGCGCCGGAACAGTAAATAGTGTGGTAATCATGATGATCGTTGAGGAAAGGGAAAGATATCCTACGAAAGTTTTCGTCCATAAATGTCCGGCGAGTTTGGGAAAAAAGTGAGAAAGGCTGCATTAGCGAAGACATAAAAAAGAGAACAGCCGCTTTCGACCTCTCACACTCTTTGACAAGCTAGCATTATGGGCGCTAAGTGTGAATACGAGCCAAGTATCTGCTTCACTCTCGCGAATCATTGGCTCCCCGATTTTTTTGATATTTTTTGGATGTCTTTGGAGGTTGGGGGGGGTTCATAACCGGCCCTCCCCATTCCCCTCCCCGGCCCCCACCCTTTCTCTCCCCCAGATATCACCGACTGCTGTGACCACGGGACATTGCTATGCGTGAGTGATGCCCTGAAGGAGAGGTTGTGTGTGGGGTGGAAGGGGCTGGGAACGGGCGTGGGGTTGGAAGGAGGTCCTTCGGCGGCCATTGAGGGTGCAGGCGGGTGGATTTGAGGCAACGGGGATGAGGGATGGAACGATAGCTTTTGGAGTCGAAGGATAAGAAGTAAGGGTAAAGTTATGGTGGCAGGAGGGCCAAGACTAAAGTGCAGGAAAGTGCGAACGAGAAGGGGAGGTTCGATGAAAATGCAAAGACTGAACTCCGAATAGATCGAAGGGCACTGTGAGTTGGGAAAGAAAAATGCATCCAAGTAAACTTGCTAACACAGAATAGTGGCATTATAATACTGCTATGTAATTTTGAAATCATCCATTTAATAAAATAGGACATTTTTTCGAGTTGTCGCGTGAATTTAGTAAATGAAATAATGATCGGTTCAAATGCATTGTGTTTCTAAGTGCTTGGTTAATACTCCATGAAAGGCTACTTCCATGCCGTCAGGTGAAAACTTTTCTTGATAGTGATAATGGTAACAACATACAAATACTTAATGAGATCTATGGGACCCAAGAGTTTCCAGTTAATCTTTTAATAAAATTTATATGCATTTAAAAATACTTCATGATAAAAATATCCCACAAAATGAAACCATGAGTGCTAAGTTGATACCATATTTTAAGCCGTAATAGTTTCAATAAATTGGTACTTTGCATCCATCATTTCCCCTCATATTATTAATAATATGACCCACCCAAGCATGAAAAACAAGAAAAGGATCACAGAAGTAACTTCTAAGATTCTAGATGTAGCAATGCCTCCGGAAGATATAGCTCAAATTGACCAAATCCAGATATCTAACCACTTCGAAAATCTACTTGGTCTTCAAGCAAGATTCCAAAGTAACGGGGACAACAACTGAAGAAAATGGCACGGCGAAGGTCACCTTTGAAAAAATATCGCCGGCGAAGTTTACGACTTCTTTACCTTTCTCAGAGAGATGGACCGGACGCAATTAGTCGAGGTGGCGAATGAATTAATGCTCCAAAAATAATGCTCCGAAGAGTCTCGGGCGCCGTGAGCCAAGTCACAGCCATCTAACAACGTCCGTAGACATCCTTTTGATCTTTCGTTATTTCAACCGATTCGCTCGATGAAAGTCAACATTGATGAACTCAATAAATCAAGCCTCGGCGGTCAAAGTATTCCCTCGAAAAACATGGGACAACCAATGAAAAAGTTTAGGCGGAAGACGCACACGTGCTCGAAAAACCCGTTTACGTCCCGAAATACCTCCTCTTTGTTCCGCAAAATTCCATTAAAAGACCTTGTATTATTTCTCATTGAAGCTAAACCAATTGCTTTTTAAAACTCGGATTTACTCCATGGATTTATTAGAGATTTCATTAGCTCAGTTAAACATTGGGATTTCAAGTATTAAAAACAAACCTCAGCAACCACAATTCAGCGACAAAGAGGGTTCCAGAAGTGGAGAACCTCCAAAGACCAAGTGAGTGGATGGGGGTGTGTGAGGAAGGCGGAAAGTGGTGGGGGTTGAGCGGAAGGGCGGCGACCGTGATTTGAGCTGACCCCTGCGGCCCACAAACACGACCCCAAATGGACACTTAAATAGCCTTTTTATATCGTGAAAGTATGGCTCGGCATTTATATATGTATATGTGCATATACTTAAGGGGAACCATGTCCTACATATATGCGTTGAAAATGACTAGCAGTGAAGCGGCGTATCCGTAGCGAGGGAACCAAAAAAGGGGGAAAAAATGAAGGGGCTGCATTTATTATTTGTGTGTACCAGGAGGTCCCCTAGTGCGAAGAGGTGGAGGGAAGTGAGGGTTAAGGGGAGATGTACCCACACCGATTTTCTTTTAGGAAAGAAAAGGATAATAGGTCGATAATGGACACTTGACGGCGGAGTGAGAGAAGATTGCTGTGTAGCCCCGACATGTCTAAGAATGCATGCGCACCTTAGGAGAATGCGATAAACAATAACAAGCAAATTCTTTGTTAGCGCGACGAACTTATTTTGCGAATCTTTCAGTTTGTATTTTCGCCACGGTTATCCTCCACTGTACAAGGCTCCACTAATGCATTTTAGGTTGCACAATAGCATTTTAGGAATTGCAACACATTGCAAATATTTTATTGCTCTGCTAAATCATAGCGTCTTTTTGTCCAACGTTTTACACAAAACTACATTTAGTTTGTGGTTCTTGTTATATTAGTAAACCGTCATAAGTAGATATATTACATTTCCCTGAAGGAGCCATATAACCAAAAGCAATCTACTTCAAAACACCAAGTTGAAATTCGAAGGGAAGCCCTCAGATATTCCGACGAACGGTCAGCACAAAGTCAAAAGGAGGCAAATGGGTAGGGCGGCTCGGAGGCCCCCCAAGTGGCCTCTTTAGTCAGTCTCATTGGCGAAGATATTCTCCCGTAGGGGCCCACTTTCATTTACGCTTAAGGAACGCCCCCGTAGCAACGAGATTGTAGCCCTCTTCAAAGCCACCACTCGGCAAAGGGACACACACGAAAGGGTGACAGATAGCTTGACTTTTGCTTGTCAATTGCGGCGGCGGCATAAGGAGACTCAGAAGTCCTCAAGGAGGACGAGCCACCTTGCCTCGCTTAAGTGAGTCTTGCATTGAACTTCCGTTAAGGCTTTACGTCGTCATGCAGGACGCGGACATCAATTCATGAGGAAATCGTAAAATCGCCCACGGAGGGTAAAAATGCAGCGTGAAAACCACAGAAGAATTTCATGGTCACACATGTGCAAATCCCTTGAAACATACACGGATGCAAATTTATATATACGAGCGTATTTATATATAGCGGTCGCATCTGCTTGAAAATACCCTTCTTTCGATTTCCATGCCCACTTCCCCCACTCTTCCCCCTTCAGAAAAATTGGGAACACGGAGGGAAGGTGGGGGGAATTTCCGTCTCTCCCTTCCTCGTCGAACCCTGCGTTATCCTTGCTCTCCGGGCGGAAACCATTCTTTATTAAATTTTGTCCTCGGAATGAAATTAACGTAGGTCGGGCAAGTAATTCTCCGCGGGGCACGGAGGACGAGGAAGAAACTCGGATGGACGATCCCTTTTCACGAGCGACCGAGAGGATTTCTCCGGGGTTGGAGGACGGTGTTTGCGATTCAGGGGAAGGATGGGTCGCAGTTTCGATGGGCGCTGGGGAATGAAGCTTACGACGAAGGGGGAAGGCGAAGAAAAAAAAGTTGAAGGGGGTTTCTATTGGCCGAAAGGAGGAGGGGGGGACTTGATAGCAGGAGATGAAGGTCACCCCCGTGGGGAGGGGTGGACGCCCTACGGCGAGGGCTCGTGTGTGCGGGGTGGCGGGTGCGTTTTTGGAAAAACAAGAGGGATAGAAATGTCTATTTACATATATATATATATATATATATAACACTTTTGTCACTTTTTTGAAAATCCCACGGACGTGCACAATAATGTAAATGTGGAACAGTTCTGTTCCTTACTCCTCTTGAGAAAGGTGGTTGCACCACCGAAAATTCGAGACCCAGTGAGTCCCTCTTTTATGTGCTTCTGTTTCTGTTTGTGCCGACTAGTCCATTTACATTATATTTCTATAAAAAATATATATATATACATATATAAATATACTGTAAATGGACTAGTATATATAGTCCATTACATATTTATATGTATATATATGTTTCCACACACCGATGTAAAATTGACCATTCAAATAAAAAAATGGCATCACCCTCCGTGACTGGACACTATGCGTTTTAATAAACATTGCCCGCGGATCAAAATCTCAGAGGTTGAATGACCACGAGGGGAGGGGGAAGCAAGAGATACGAGAACGCCCTATTTAATGAAACCTGGAGAAAGGAGAGGCTGGCTCACGAAGACATTTTTTCGGCTCAACCGTCAGTTTTACTCGGGTCAAAAATAGGAAAAGAGGCCACAAAGGTACTGCTAAACAACTAAAAGTAACCGAATAATAAGTAGCTTTATTTTTTAAAGTACAAACATAGTTAAGCCACTCTGCTCTTAGAAGTGAAGAGTAAACAGCATGTGAATTAGTGACTCCCAAGATTCTGGTTAAACCTGACATTATGAGTAATAGCTACCTAGATTCTTGGTCTGTGTTTAAGAGAAAGCGAACGAAAAATAATTGTAATGTGTCCCATCAAAAGCACGTTTTTTCACCAAAATTTCAAGTACCCTTTTCTTGGGTGACTATTCTTAGGTAGGTGGAATGAGGTAACGAATGACCTAAGAATCACAAAACAAGGTTTGGAAAAGAAAATAATTCCACATTAATTTTATTACACACGACCTAGGTTTCGACTTACAAAGTCATCATCACCTCAGTCAAAACCTGGGTCGTGTGTAATAAAATTTGTGTGGAAGAACTAAGTATTTTCTTTTTCCGTTATGAATTTTCTAAAAAATTACGCCTCAAGCCATTCTATAAAACACGGATATTAGGCAAAAGAAAGAGGGAAAAAGACGAGGAATAGATAACGGGAAAAACTGTAACAAAGACGAAAGGGAAAGCAGTGCGAATAATCCTGCGTGGCTAGGGATTAATACATGAACCATAAAGAAACTGACCGCTCTATGTTACAGTCTTTTACGCAGAAAACTGAGAAAGTACATGTATAAGGAAAAAAAACTTTGAAATCAAGTTATCGCAACTGCAAAAAAGAGCAGTGAAATTTCTAGTGAAGCAGCAAACGCAAAAAAACGCAAAAAAGTGATTGCGACACCGAATGTGCGTAAATTGGCCGGCACTGCGTTAAGGGCCATTGAAACCAACGGGAGAGGAACCGGATGGAAAAGGAAGACTAGTGAAACGAACAGTAAAATGACCGTCGGTCGAAAAAGGAGAGTGGGAGAAGCTAAGCGGAGGTGGTGGAGGGAGTTGCCTTGGTATCCATCCTACAGGAGACGGCTGTATTCCTTTAATCCTCTCCAATCCATTATATCCCATCTCCATGCGCATTATTGCCCCCCTGCATCTTCCTCTCCCTCCCCCACGCCGCTTCCTCCCACAGCGTTCCCCGCACAGAGAGAGACACGTCTCTCTGGTCCAGCTCCTTGTTCCTCCCTCCCCATACCCCGTCCCCTACGCCGCTGTCCACTCCTTCCCTAATTCGCATTCCCATTAACGTCTCCCGAGCGCCTCAACGGGTCCGGAGAAGATCCTCTCCCCCCAGGCGAGTCGACGACCGCCCTCTCCCCAGACCCTCTCCCTCGTCCATCCCCCACGCCAGCCTACCGCTCCGACCATCTCCACTCTCCCCCGGCCCTTTTCCGTCCAGACTTTATCCCCCCTTTCCTTCCCCCCCGCTACTTAAGCCGCCACCTCCTTTCCTCCGCGCCCCCCTCTCCCACTCACGAGCCTCCGAACACACACACACGCACACAGGGAAACGAGTAAGGGTTGAAAATTTCCCTTTTCCCGAAACACGGATCTTTAGAGGGAGTGAAGGGTCTATTTCCCAAGACGATGTACGGCAGGCACAATGGATTCTCCTCCTCACCAAATGGACTCGCGTTCAAGAGACCCCCTACGGAGAGGATTGAGAGCTTGTACTAAACTCTTTTTACGCCGTTTTCCATCGGGCATCCACGATGGCGTTCACCGGCGATCCGCGTCCGAGTTTTGCGATGAAAGGGAACGGGAGGCCGGCTGGCCACGATCATTTCCCGCCATTTATCGATTACCGATGACAAGCCGACATCGTGCACGTACTCGCTCCCAATTAAGATGGCCGCGATCGCATTTGGAGCAAAAAATGTCCAGCGGCTGTTGTTCTGAAAACAATCCGAGGCAAAAAATAAGGAAGGGCGATGCACTCTAGTCGATCGTTGTTGGGAAAATCCTAAGACTGTTGGCATATGGGATGAAATCTGTTAACAGGAAATGGTTGATCGTGTGCTTCCTATTTAAATGATGAACTTTAACGAAACCTACAGAATAGCTTGGAATGCTGATCACGGGTAGGGATTCCTCCATTCGCCATTCGATCTTTATTTTCCCTTGGCCCTTGGAACGGTATCGGAATGGTATTCTAGACAACCCTTAGGAAAAAGAGAGGGAGCTCTTCATCTTGATTCCCAGGAAGAAAACATGTATTAAAAGACCACGTCTAGCGTCGCAAGCATCCCCTTCCCCGCCAACATCAAAAAATCTCTTAATTATCCCCACTTCAAATATATTTTGTATTAGGTGGCTCTGGTTTTTCATTGGCTCGCTCCAAATGCACCCACGTGACAAATAAATCAGTTGGAGCCCTCAGAGTAAGTGGCTTCTCACTTTTCAAAACCCCCACCATTCCCATTACCCCCTAGCTCCCCTCGCTCCGAGTACTCTCTCTCACATCCTCCCCATCATCCCTCACAGCCATACCCCACTCTCTCCCGCACGATCCTTCGAGATGCATTTATTATTGATGGCGAAACGGGAGAGGGAGAGCAACCCTTTCTGCCCAACGCCTGCTTAGAAACTTTCGCCTTCTTACCCCCAGCCACTATTCTCCTTTCCGTCCTCTTCGTCGGAGCACGAAAAGTTTCGCTGCCTACTCGCACTTCGAGAGCCTGACCACGCCTACCCCTCCCCTCCCCCACACAGCCGCCTGCGGGCACCCTATCGCGCTGCAGCGGAGAACAATATGCGCTAAAGGAGTTGACGCGTACCGCGACAAAGTTACGCCGTCCTTCATTTGCTTCAGAATTAGTTACACCGTCAATTTACCCGCTCACGCGTACTTCCCGCTCAATCCTAAACGAAATCAACTACGCCAGTGTAACCCAAAACACATTACTAAGTTCTTTGAATTTTTAGAGACTGGCTCGGCAAAAGCAATGAAAATCTTAAATATAGTATGCATTTCGAAGGTAAGGTGCAAAATTGTCCAATGCTGGTTGTACAAAACAGGAGTTTGGCCACAAAGTTTTAAGGGACATTTAACAGACTAGTAGGAGAAACGTGATGTTGTTATATTCAAATGTTTAAGTCATTTGTCACAACGAGAATTAGGTATATTGCTATAGCGTATATTCGGAGCAGTTCATAAGACATAACTATCGATATTTTATAGGGACGGTATCAACGCCCAAAAAGGACCTACAATCTATAAAATCGTCATGCAAGTTTACACTCGAGAGGAGTCGGTCGGCGCAAGAAAACTGCAACATCGGAACATGAACGAGTCAGAAAAATCAAAACAAAATATGAACGGAAAATATGTATCATCTATCGCTGATAAAAAAATAAAGCAAACATCAAAGACGTAAATGACACTGCGAAAAAGATACGCAGAAGGAAAATAGGGTTGGGTGTAGGGCTAAGAAGAAACTTTCACCCGAATATTAAGATTGTTCGGTCAAGTGGCTCTTGTGACTGAGGGTCTGCAAAGAAAGAAGCTAGTTCGAAGAACGGTAACAAATAAACCAAGAAAGGCAAGTGAAAAGCGTGAGATGGAAGAGACAGACGGAGAGAAAGTTTTGGGAAGGAAAAGGGAAATGCGACATAGGGTGAGCGAGAGAGAGAGAGAATAGAGATCGGAGGAAGGGGTGAGAGATGAGTGCGACGTAAAAAAATACGAGCGAAAAGAAGACAAAAGACGAAGTTGGTCCGCGCACGGAGCAAGAAAGAGGACGGTAAGTCACGTGAAGGGGGAGGGGAGGGATATGGAGAAGAAGAAGAAGAAGGGTGTGGTAGACCGCAAAACTTTGTCCGCGGGACTCTCCCCTTCGCCCATACCGAGGGTACTAGAGAAAGGGAAGAAAAATGCGGGAGAGTGGGGTGAAGGGAGAGGAGAAGAAAAAAAACTCCCGGTTCCCTCCTTGCTCCTTTAATCCCTCCCACTCAAGCTTCTTTATTAACTCCCGCTCACCCACCCGCCCCACCTCATCACTTCTCTCCCACGGACTCAAACCATGAACCGTACACCTTTTCTCTTCCTTCCTCCCATCGTCCTCACCCCGCCATCATCCCCTTCCCCCGAAGTCTCCCCCTCCCTTACGATCTCGCTCTCCAACCATACCCTCCGACTCTTCGTAAAGGCCTCCCAGGTTTAAATAAGTAACGAAGAGTGATGGGCACGGGTAAAACACTTGCTTAAATGGCTTATCCTTGAAAGTGAAGGGGTGGTTTGGGAAGGAGGTTTCAGTTTTGGAAGGGGAGGGCAAGTTCCGCGTAAGGAGGGAGGAAAGTTTGAGGAGGAACGCGGTTGCGAGCAAAAAGAAACCGTTCGAAAAAGTTGCGGCGTTAAGTAGGCTAAAAAGAACGCGTTTATAAAATATTCAGGTAGTCATATTAGGTAGTGTAGGCACAAACACGAATATGAAATTATAATCTCTCAGAAATTACATGCGTGGCTTATCTTGAAATAAATAATGAACTTCAAGTGCGAAATGGCCATTTATGATAGGAGTATATTCATTAATTTGAGAGATTAAAACTGTAGAAGTACATCATACAGCAGGAAAATTTTTCAAGCAGTCTTCCAAAAAGATGTTACTCGAAATTTGATCAAATATACTATTTTGAGTGTCATGTTGAGGGTTATGTTTGAGAGCTTATGTTTTGTGGGCCAAAGTGGAATTGCTAATTACATGTAATGTAATCCCGATGGTTTGAAATCTCTTCCAACCAATGGAAATGTAAGAGAATATCGTCGAACTCTGGTGACAACGTGATTGATATGAACACTTTCCAGAATCCATTAAGTCATATAACAGTGAGAGAGCTATTTAAATGCTTCTCAATATTGAAAAATATTTATCCAATATCCTCATTTAAGGTCTTTATTTTTAGAAAGTGGGAATATTCCATTTATTATTCAAATTTCTACAAAAGGAAAGAATAATTGAAATACAAAAATCTAATTACGTAACACTATCACTGAAATACGTATTTCTCCAATATTTCTGGACAGACTAAGGAAGAAGTGAACGAATAAAACTTCATATTTTAATTTTTCCTCATCAAGAAACGGAATCTGAAGCGGTTAATTTTCCCCAAGTGTAGGTGATGAATCTAATGTTGTCCAAACATAAAATTCGAACTTTTCGACCGTATCATGAAGTGAGTTTCTCCATTTCTTATAAACTGTCAGAAAACCAGAGCAACGCTCCACCCCAAAGAAGTGACCGCACTTGAAGTGGAATATGGGAAGAGTCTCCGAGCCGGAGAGATGAGCGTCTTACGATATTCATCTCCACCCTCTTACCCCATCTTCCACCACCCCATTGCCATATAACACAATACACTACTACCCTCCCTTCCCCCGGCCATCTCCCCATAAAATAATACGCCACTGCTCAACCTCTTCCTCCCCCCATCACCCCATTTTGCCCATATTTCACCGCATTTTCTATTCAACAGACTAAGGGAAGTCGAGGGAAAAAAGCACCAAGAAGAAGGGGGTAGAGAGTGAGAGAGAGAATAGAAAGGCAAAGGTTGGGGGTGGGTGGTTCGGGGAGAATGGGGGACATGCGGAAGGGGGATTATGGGTAGGAGGGTTTTGGGGGAGAGGAGAAGGAAGAGCCACATAAAAAAATCCTTTCTTCGCCTCCCACGGGCGAATACAGGGCAAGGAGTAGTTTGGACCTTTGCGGGGAGGGGGATGGGGTGGCGGAGGGGGAGGAGTAGGCGCGCGCTGGGAAGTACGGACTTCGGAGGAGTTGCTGAGAAGGAGGTGGGGGTGCGGCGGTAGGTGACAAGAAGGGTTGCGAGACGGTAAGGCTATTTCAGGGGGGATGGCGAGAGAATGGCCAAGGGGGATGGTGGGCGGGAGGGAGATTGGCGAGAAGGGACAGGCATAGTGGAGACTGGGACAAAAAAGCTAATGAAGTATTATAGAGTGCTCTGGTCCTTGGGGGAGACGACGCAGAGGGTGTGGACCATGCGAAAAAAATGAAGCCTTAGCATCTCTCGTAAAAAGAACGAGAGGTTTCCAGTGGATATAAACCAGGATGATTCGCAATATACTTTCTAAATTTTAAACTTGTTCTTTTCAAAGGAGAGATGACCATGCATGTAACGATTTAAATTTTTAAAAAATAAATAAAACTAAAATATTAAGCCGTAGTAAAAAAGTCAATATTTGATAACAGAAATAGGTAATTTAAAGAAAAAAATGGAAATTAGTCAAAATATAGCTCGCCAGTAGCCACAGGTGTTAATTACACCACAATATAGGATGTGAGTCAAATGGAAAATATTATTTGATGGAAGGCATCAGTGTACTAAGTATCCGCCCAAACGTACAAAAATTGGGACTAAAGTGTGGGATGTATTAGGCTTCGCGTCTAGGAGTAGAAACAGTTTTTTGGGCAACAATTGCCATGGTTGCTTGCGGTCTTTGTGCGGATACATGACAAAAATATCCGCTACCAGTGAAAGTAAGGGCGTCACGAAGAAGGGTTGGCATGCGTTATTTCCTAAACAAAACCGTGCGTGCAAGGGTGGGGCGTGAGAGGCAGTGAGGGGAAGAAGAGAGGAGAGGGAGGGTGTGCGGGGAGACGGGGTGGGGGAAGGGGTGGGAGGAAGAAAAAAGGGGTTGGACTGAGGAATCATGGGAAATCGAGCGGATGGCGCACTTCTCGGACGATTGGTTGGAGGAGTGGCTCTCGTGCGATAGGAAGCGGGGAACGGGACGAGGTCATCGGAGGGGGTGGACGGGGAAATTGAAGGGGAGAGGGAACTTAAGAGGGGGAACGAGTGCGCAAAGACGGAGGCAGGGGTATGGGGCACTCTGGGGGCGGGGGGAGGCAGAGAAGGCCGCGGGTGGCGGAGGCGGTGGGGGGAGAGTGCCTTCCCGTGCATGACCGATTTCAAGCCATTCTGAGGGGCAATTTTTAGGGTGGAGGAGCGGGAAGGGAGGAGGATAGGGAGGGCGATTTCTTGGGCCGGGTGAGGGTGGAACGAGAGTAGAAGGAAGCACGGAAAAAGGAATAAAAATTGATGGAGGCCGCTCGGTCGAGGGCATTGTAGCATAACGTCCAGCTTGTATGCTCATGATTTGATAAAATTCATTCGCTTATTTACTTCACGCGAATGCAACTCTCTCGAGGATAAACCTTGATGCCAAGGGTCTACGTAGGACAAAACCGTGAAAAAGGAAAAGTAATTTTAGTTCTAGGGGAAGTGATATATTTTCAAGGAGAATAAGAGGCGGGGAATTATAAGAGAAGAGAATTGCACATCATACTAATGTGTACACTATTGAAACGCTTCATTCTAAAATTTGGAGAGCTTTATTGTTCTGAACTTTGGTCAAAGTGACTGCTCTTCCTGAGGCTTAGATATAATCATTGTACAAAATATTCCTTAAAGAGAGGGAAGTAACTTACCAAGGAGGAGGAACTGATGAACTGTAATGATGCTTACGGTCTCGATCAGGCGAGATTAATATTTAAGGGTCCAAGATTCGATACGGCTTAACTTAAGAGACTCGTCGAAAACTTGACAAATTGCGTTGAACAAGGGTATTACATATTGCAACAGAATTGAGAAGTTGAGTTTATATTGCGTGCATCTTTGTGTAACATTCGCAGTCGCATGAATATCTAAATGTGACCAATCCACGGGTTGGTCACATCTGGTCTAGATTGCGGGAGAGGATTGAGGAGAGGGCATGAATAGGCAGAGCGAGGGAGAGCAAGAGGAAATGGGTGAGGTCGAATGAGGCACAAGAGGTTGGCTGATGCGGAAAGGTGGATCTCGGCGGTAGGCAAGAAGGGTGGGTGAGGGCAGGAGAACGAAGAGCGGGCGCGGGAGTGGGGAGAGAGCATCTCCGAACGGACTCGGAGCAGAGGTGGATAGCGGAGAGGGAAGGGGGAGGGCGCAGCTAGGAATGGGGGGCAGAGGGCGGAGGTCGACCAGTCGGTCGACAGCGGATGCGGAGACGACTTCCGGTGTGGCGGTGAGAGAGAGACAGACCGAATGGGGAAAGAATAAGAAAAGAACTGAAAAGAAGTTGGTTTAGTACGCCCAAAGCAGCACCCACAAACATAGACGTTCGGGAACACACCCCTGGAGAGGGATCCCGAGACGGCACTATCGCGAGTTGAAATCTTTTGCTCCGCTGAGCGCAGGTTGAGTCCCGCTGCGAGAAAGCCAGACTGGATGAGAGGGTGGCTGAGACAGTTATTGTATGTTGAAGGAGCAGAACTGTTGTCACCTTGTATGTGAACAGTAGTAGTGATAGAAATGACATCTTCGTTTGAAATGAAGAGTTCACTTGAGGAAATGGGCGTCCTCGTATACTAAAGAAATTAAAAAATGTTTTCTGAGCGAAAGTTAAGTACGATTGTTTCCCGAGGATTTCCAGTAAAATGTCTTAATCGCGGGCAAAATTGAATTCAATACAACGTAAAACCACTACTTTTTTTCGTAAAAATCTGAGAGTTACGAATATCATTTTTAGAATGGAAAGCACCATCTCAAAGCTAATGTCTATGTTAATAACAACTTATATTTTATATTTATAATTTATAATTTTCTCTTGGACCAAAATGACTTATTTTCCCTCTTTTCGACTACAGTTATCACATTACATATGTAGACTTGCCAGAAAACGACTGTTCGTCAAATAGTGATTTGTGATCTACTAAAAGAGGATTTTTCGTTTTCAAACGCATGTAGCAACTGAATGGAACAATTTCCGAAGTATTTACTTTTAAATATAATGTTTATGCTTGAAACTAAGTTAAGAGCTATTTGGCTATCAGAAATATGATTGGTGTACAAAAGAGTGCTTGTCTGGAACCACAAATAGAGAATTAAAGGGACCTGAGAAGCAACTGAATGGTCGAATTCGAACAAAGTCCGCATACATCGGAAGGCTGTACATGGGAACCAATCAACGACCCTAAGAGCAAACCATGGCAACCGCTTCGATACAACGATAACAATTCATTCAGTTCGTCACTACTCTCAAGCAGCTGGCCAGTGCTCCAAAGAGCCATTGTTACTGAGCGCACGAGTCCAACAATAGTCAGGCATTGAGATCATTCTGGTCGGCGGAAATAACTACTACTGAATCGATTCGAGAAAACCTGGGGTCTGGATCGACGCACAAGAAATGGGCGCGTAGACGTCTGCTTCAATATGCCTCATTATAACTTCCTTCGTAAGTTAGGATGAAGTGGATCCACACCGACGAATCGGCTTTTGCAGAGGAGTCCATTACGTCCGTCCATCTCTTAATAATTCTTACCTGCTGTCCCCGACTAAAACTCTTCTGATTTCTTTTTATATCTAATCTTTCCCCGCCAAAGACGATCGTCCAATGTGGCCCGATGGAGATTTCAAGCAAAATTATTTAAGTAAAAATAATAACTGGAGAAACTATGCGATAGTGGACGGAGGAGCCTGGATGACGGAGGCTGGGGAAAGAGAGGCGTTGATTACTTAAACTGTCACGAGGATGAAATTTTTAGTCTCCATACCAAATGGCAACATCCACTTCCAGATCCCCCTTTCCCTCTCTTCCAACGACAAATAAAAATAAAAGATTCATCGAGTACTCGCGAAGCATTGAAATCCTTTTAAAAAAATATGACCCTGTAGTATCAGGAGGAGGAGATGGGGGAACTGTTTGGAGGGCAAGATGGTTTGGGGGGCGCAGTGAACAGGGTGGGGGTTGAAATGAAGGCCTATCGCCCAAAAGGCGGGTCCGTTATATTGGAAGCAGGATTGTGGTGCAAGGGATAAAAGGCGGAGTGGGTGATGGGGGTTGTGTGGGGGGTTAGGAGGAGATGGCGCTGGAGGTGGGGAAGGCCAGGGGCTGTTGGGCAACGGCGACTAATGGTCGACCTCCACTAGCCAACAATGCCTCATTGGAGGGTCGAAAATCACTCGAAGGTGAGTGGTGAGAGAGGCAGAATGAAAAAGGGAGAAAAGGCCGATAGAATGAAATGTCGTCGAGTACTGGAGTGGATGATGGAGGGGAAAAGGAAAAGGGAGGGAAAGATGAAAGGGGTTAAGTGAGAGAGAGAGAGAAAGGAGGGGGAATTCTTCAAGTGAGGTTTTGACCCTATTTCGTTTAATGCACGCCTTTGCAAGACTCAAAAGCACTGGTGCACGCGAAAGCTTTTATTTTCAGTCTGAAGTTCGACGAAACAATTCGAGTTTGGGCTTAGGTTAGGGTTTAAGGTTTCCAAAGACAAGTCACTACAAACTGACAGCTCCTTTTCATACACTTTTGACTTTGATGCTTAAACTCCACTATCCTTAAAAAAATATCTTCGAAGTAAATCCAATGCGACTCGAGTAAAAATACTTCCTCTAATCACGGTAAATCATCAAATAGACTGCAATTTTTATTTGAAGGAGGCACAAATATAATCACCATTGGTTATCAATCCTAGAATTGGTTTATAGAAGTTCTTCAATATAAGTTTGATAAATGCCCTTATTAAAACTTGAACAGACATATTTATTAATGCCATTCGGAAAGAGAAATTATTCACAACTAAAGAATAAAATTATGTGAGCACAGAACAATTTGGATGGGGAGAAGTTCAAGCGATATGTAACAGTTGTTGGAGGATGTCCAAGACTTATCGCGAACGATTACACTGCCTTTGATAATGACTGAATCAAGATATTTATTTTTGTATTCATTGAAAACAGCAAAATAAACATGAAATAATCGCAACAGGCTCAATAAAAATGCCGGAAGAAAAATTGATTTTCTGATGATTCCGTTACCGTCTGCTTACCATTCGTAAACGAAATTCCAATGCGGATTCCTCCGCAAAATTGATGGTGTAATATTTGAGGCTCATGATCAAAAAATTACGTGAAATGCAGGCCATAATACTCGGCATTGTAACAAATTAATGCCAATTACAGTATGTAGGTGCACATTTTCAGAGTTAAACAACGTAAAAAACGTGGTATATCATGAAATCGTCCATTAAGAAGCATTCGGAAATTATGGCCTTTGACTCCATTTGAGCAAACGGGAGACTTACGACTCGTTCAAAACTTTTAATCCTCTCGCACTCAGTCCACTCATTCATTCTCCATCACTCACCCGTGCCCTTTTAAAATCTCAAGAAACCCTTTATCCCTCTAGTGTTCATTTAGCCAACCAGGGCCACATCCACTTTACGCAGATAGAGCACTTAAATATCATTCTGAAAAGTTCTCAAAATCATCGTTCCTGGTCAACTACTGTGGTTCCAGGGAATAAATGACTTCTTTAATAATTTGGTTTTGCTGCTTTCTTGGATTTCTCTTAATCATACGAAAATAGGAAGAAACCCTATGTTTCCCAAATTTGAGGCTCAAGAAATTAAATTTCAAATGATCATTGCTGCTTAATCATCAAAATAAAAGCTTTTCTCATGCTACGGCAATAAGTAAATTTTAATGATTTGTAAGCCAAAATGTTTGGCAATAGTTGAATAAACTCAAATTTTGTTTTTACGCCGAAGGAATTTTATTAAAATTGTTGTTTGCGATGAATAGTAATAATAGAATAGTACGTTTATATCGCTTTAAAAAGATCAATTTGAATAAGGGAGAGACGATATTATAGCTAAATTTCTCAATCTTCTAAAGCTCTATATACGGGAAGAGAAAAATAGAAGCTTAATATTTCAAAATGAGTGAATGCATCACGAACAAAAAATGAACAACAAATACCTAACAAAGAAGGCGTACTGAGGGCATTTTGGAATAAAAACAGGTGGTCAAAGGGACAACTCTGTAGCTAATTTCTTTTATTCACATTCATTTGCAATTCCTTATTTGAGCAAGAAGTTTGAATTTCTTGCGTTCAATACGTGCGTGAAGTACGCCTTAAACACATTAAGGTATTGACTCGGCCTCTCACCAAGCGTGTCTCAAACAAAGGCGAAGCGAATGAAGGGAAGGAATGAGATGGGAAGGAAAAAAGACTCGAAGATTGACCTTCAACTTCTATGTAGCAACGGCGACATATTGTTCCCTAGAGGTTGTGCAAAGTCTCTTTTGCTCGCTCGAGGAACTTGCGTTTTAGAACGCTTGCGTTCCATTGTTCTGCGGTACTTGGACGGACGGGTGACCGCAGGACGCGAGTGACGACCGCAGGGCGATGCGCACTGCGTCCAGAGGCGCGGGGCCGCTCGCAGTTGCCACTCACTGCAGGATATGATCCGAGTTCATCTGAGGCATACGCAAGCAAATCACATATTCTTTCCCCTCTGAACTACTGAGCGTATCCTATTTCCTCCATAATTAATTCGATTAATGGCAGTGGTACTTGGTTTTGAAAAACCATAGAAGAATGTCATATTTAGATGGAACTCTAAAAATTCCTAGTCATAGACACAGCCACAAAGGGGCGAAAGTGGTCAGCGTTTGCATGAGTAGCAATTTAAATTAACGACTTATAATCAAACAACGGCAGCCAAGCAGAGAGAAAATAAAATATACTGCAGATTCGCATAGTATTACGCCGGCTTTTTCATCATCTAACTCATAACGCGCGCCGAACAACAGCTTCAAAGAGACTGGGAGCCAAGAATTGGGAGGAAGGATGGGAAAAGACAATTAACATGAATGACAACCAGATGGAGTCGAATGAAGATGAAAGTGACGGAATTAGAACCGGGGAAAATGAGCCGGACATCCTGAATTAAAGAAGAATGGATAAACTTGAATAAACAAGGACACAAACTTAGTAGAGATAATAAACGGATGTAAGAATGAAGGAGATGACAAAGAGAGACGGAGAGAGAGAAAGATGGAGAGGAGGCAAGACTCCCTGATCACATGGCCTATGTGAATAAGGGGCGGGGGAGTTTTTGGAGAAATGGTGGGCAAGGAAGGGTCGGGGATAAAGGTGAACACCAGCTAGAGAGAAAAGAGGGCCACGCCATTTGTGGGTGCTGGAAGAGGTCATTTTAAATCACGACCATCTTAATGCACCATTTATTAACACTTATAGTGAGTAAAGGGAGTCGCTATCATTCTCCTCTCAACGGTGGCCTTTTGAGAGCCCCACGGTGTCTCTCTTAATATGCCCTCGAGAAGAAGGGGGAGAGAGAAAGAGAGATGGAAGGAAGAGAGAAGTAGGTGGGGAAAGGAGGAGGAGGCGGACGACGCGGGAGAGCGTGGGTGCGGGAGGTTGGAGGGCCAGCAAAGAGGGGGGATTCCGGAAAAGGAGGAGGAGTGATGGGATGAGGAGGCGAGCGTGAGCTGGCCCTGGTCATATATCACGGGACTCCCGGGCTTGCTGCCGGTTTCCTCGAGGATGCCTACCGAGTAAACCCCATCCCGATAGACGGGACCATAATTTCGGTACATACACACCAAAATGTCGAGAAAAAAGTAAACCCTTCCCCTCCATCCTCGCCCACCGCCCAACCTTTCGTTTCACTTCCACCCCCTCTCCCCCCGCGTAAAGCCTATTTAGCGTATCGCTCATTCCCAGGCTCCGAAGAACGTTTTCAGTGGATGAAGTCTGATATTTTTTACTTTCACTTTTCTATGTCCTCGGAGCACGGGTAATTCTCTCCAAGGACATCGACTAATCGGTCTTTGCCCGCGGCAATCATTAAAGTCTTTTTATAAAATTATTATTCGGGTAATTATAATATGTAATTCTTGAATACTCTCATCGGTATCCTTGCCTAAAATACTTTTTTTTCCATATTATCCAACATGAACGTACACGAAATGCTGACATAAATTTATCCAATGAGCAATAATCCAAAAGTAGAATCGTAAAAGTGATTTAGTAAAATATCTACTTTCTCAAAGCAACAATGGAAACTTGAACACCGACTGTCATGAATTAAACCGTAAAGAGAAAGAACCATCCCTACCTGAACGGAAAATATAATATTTTAATAATAAGTTGCCAGAAGTTTCTTTCCTGGAAATGGCAACACTCCGTGATTCTCGTGGTTCTCACCACGGACGAGACGACTAGAACGCATCACACCATCATTACTACACGTACTTACAATGCATATTACATCAAAACCACAAGAGAGAAAATAAGTAAATAGTCCTCACCGTAAATTTTGATCAAATGAGACACTTGAAGGAAAGAACTACTATGTGTAGATGGGTCCGATATAGAATTTGATACGCCACTTTTCGCATATTCCCCCGGAAGGTCTTCACGGAGAACTACAACGGAGATAAATGAGAGCAAACAAAATTAAGATATGGCCACAGGAATGCTTACACCCATTCATCTGTGGTGTCAAAATTATGGAAAGGGGAAAAAAACTTAAAAACTAATACAGACAAAAAATCAGCATGAAATGATGGGGGCAAACAAATAAGTTTATTTTGAAAACAAATGAATTTACTTTCTTCGAGGGAGTCATTAGCGCAGCACTTTTTACCTCGTGAGATGAGGTAAAAGACCACCACCAAGAAAGAAAAAGGCACAGAGTTACGCAATGGACGCCGAAGTCACCCTCTACACTTCTCGAGGCACGGCAAAGCTAAAGAAAGGGAAGGAAAATATTGACTGTATGATGGTGAGGACGAGGAGGACAACAACGGGATGGCAATGAAATGTTAGGGCGTAGCTGGAAGGCAAAACGAAGGAAGAGGGATAACAATTTCAGAGAGACTATCGTGCGAGGGGCAGGGAGAGTGATCCTTGAGATGTAGTGCTATATTGCTAATTCCGGCTTGTTTGCAGGGGTGGATGTGGAATAATACGGGGGAGGAAGGGTTGTGGTGGGAGGGAGATAAAAAAAATGTGAGCAGGGAGCACACGAAGGCGAGGAAACAGGGAAGAAGGAGATGGAGGGGGAAGATGGGGGCGGCGGTGTGGCGCTGGAGAGTGTGAGAGCGTGGTGGGCAGGGGACATTATTTTTTTCATCATGATGTTGGTTGAGCTGTGCTAATAAAGAGGGCTCCGGCGGAGTTTAAGAAGGCACTTTGGGAGGGGGGGAGGGTGCTACACACGCACTACAAATGCAAAAAAAAGGAATGCGTTGACGAAAGGCAGAAAACTCCTCCCTCCCCCCTGAGAGGTCACTTTTGCGGAGAAAGGAGCTTAAAAGCTGGAAAGGGTTGTTTCCACAGGCCCCATCAATTCAAAAGGTCTTTGAAAAAGGACATGGGCTGGATGTAATGCTCATAAAACGGGACATGTGACACATGCGCATTTCGGAAAGTGCACTGAAAATTTTTCCTCTGTCCTTCACAATAACAGAGCATAAAATACTTTCGTTGTGCAATTAAAATGCATTAAGGAATATGGTTACGCACCGACGACAAAGGTCACCCTAAGGGAATTGGCACGGTATTCCAAGAAATCAGGCTCCACACTGGGCTCAGCAGAAATCAATACGGAAAACCGACTTCTTAACACTTCTTTTTGCCGCCGCCTATCCTTCCACGGAGGCAATGTGACCACTCGATTGCTCCACCTCCCTCCAGCGGATCCTACACCCTTCCACCCCCACACCCTAAACCCCAAGCCTGGTAGCCGCAAGAGAAACACTCTCGGGGCAGAAAATCAAATAACCTTTCCCCTCCGTAGTCCCTCTGACGATATTTTTTACTTCGAGAAAACGAGAGACCGAGGGAGGGAGACTGAGGAAATAAAGTAAAGCGAATGAAGTGATTGCGTGGGCGTGGCCGCCAGCTAGCTAGTGTTTGCATGTGCTCCATGGGCCGATATGTATATATTTTGTGGCCCGTGGGAATGTAATGTGTGAAAGATTGAATGAAGGAAAATGTGTGCAGGGTGAAAATAAATGAACGGACCAAGAGAAGGGCCGTATGATAAGACAGCAGAGCAAAGGCTAGCTCGGGTTTCCTGGAGGGTAGTAGAGTGACAAACTCGATTTCACTGTTGGTAACCGAACAGCTTAGTGGCAGGGACGCGAAAAAGAATGGAACTAATAGAATTTGACGTAAAGAGGAATACGTCGGTCCAAGTTTTTATCTTTTTGACGGGAAATTGGGTACATTTGGAGGAATAAATGTAATAGGGAACATAACTTATGCAGCTAAGATCCTGAATTTCCTTCTCCCTATTTCTCACGATTAAAATTAAATGGTTAATTTGAAAAACTCAAAATATTTGGGAGAAATTTTAGAAATAAAATTAGTTGGACATATCATAAATAAGGGGAATTGAAAATTAGTAAGATAACCGCATTTGAAAGAAAATGGAGTAGACAAAATATGATAACTTAAATTCGGGATGCGTTAAAGCAGGGAATACACGGCTGAACATTCTGATCACGGTGGAGGCACCAGAAATAATAACTATAACAATAATAGGCAATGCAGGAATGGGAATGACAAAGTAAGACAACAGCGTAAATGCGGAGAATTCCTAATGCCGTTATATTTCATCCTAGTATCGTTTATATGTAAGCCACAAACGCCCATGCGGAGACTTGAATTTCGTTGCAGCACCGAAAATTACTGAGAGTATCTCTAGCACAATGCGGATGGGGATGCCAAGGGATTGAATTTTCAGGAAATGACGCGGAACTAATTAGCCAATACATGCCATTCAAATCATATATATTTCCCTGGGAAATCATCATCGATTAAAATTGCGCTTTACGCGAGAATATTTGCATGACAGGAAATATAGTTACTATAAAATAGACCTGAGCCAAAATTTGGAAATCGTCGGCTCAGGCACACTGTTGTGGGTAAAATTTCATTTCACATGGAAAGGTTGGCAGGACGGGCGGACGGAAAAATGCATCCTTTTGCCAGTTGGATTGCAGACACGCCTAGTGCCCCATAACGCCTTCAAACACCGAAACTTTAGGGTCAATTGGCATAGTAAAAACACCATAAGAAGTTTCCCATGGAAATAGCAGTTGCTTCTATGGACCAAGAAAAGTCATGGGAAAAGGGGATAAAGAGAGAACAAAATGCAACGACAGCAGGAAGGAAATGGATAAAAATATATGCCAAAAGGTACGTGAAAGGTATTTGTTTCCCAGTAACCGAGCATCGTCCAACATAGGGTGATAAACAATAACGACGCAAAAGACATGCTCCTAGGTGAAAATGTAATAAAGGCGGATCTGAAACCGCGAACAGAACGTCAACAACGCAAATGACCAGGCTTATCTGTCCGAATACTTTTTGATAAAAAGAAAGATGCTTCTACCCTTTTTCTTGTGTAAGAGCATAAGAACTTGAAAGCTTTGAAAGGTATCCGTCGAAAGTAGGAAGGTTTAAAAGAGTAGCGGAGAGAGGTGGAGAGACAAGCAATCCTTTGGGGAGTCATGAGAAGCTTGGAGGGTGGGAGGGGCGAGAGGGGGGCACCGGAATGACCGCGGGGCACGGAGAGAAGGTTCGGATCGATTGGAAGGACCTTACTTGGCAACTCTCGGCCACAACCCACTTACTCCGGTCCCTCGGCATCTCTTCCCTCCCACCCACAGTCCCCTTCTCAACCACTCTCCACCCTCTAAAACCATCGACCACCATCTTCCCCCGACTCCTTCACCTCTTCTTGCAAAACCCTTTCTCATCTTCCAACTGTCCAAGAGTTAGGGGGCGAGAAGAAAGCACAGGGGAGATACTGAAGAAGAAACTAGGGGGGTGGCGGTGAAAGGGATTGTAGCTTGGAGATTTATGAAAATAAGGCGGAGGGGAGACGCGTAAAAATTCTCAGGGATGGAATCTGAAGTCAAAGCCCGCAATTGGTATCTTAGAATTGCCATGTTGGAATGGATAATTTAAATATTGAAATGAATCCCACTATTCATGCGTGTGTAGTACTCTTGTTTACTTTAGCATGTACGTAAACAACGATCATAACTTAAGTAGTTTTAATTAAGCTTAATAGCAGAACCATTGGAGTTATAAATTACAGTTGCTAGGAGTCAATCTACTCGAGTTCCCTGAAAACGATTGTAGTCTTGCTTAAAAGTCATCTTTGATTGAGAGTAAAAAGAGCACAAGAACTAAAGAATATTTACATCAATATTTCCACCAGCTTTCATGGAATTTTCTCACTAGTACTAACTAAAATACTCTTTATCCTGTATAATATCACAAAGGTAATTTCTCTTGAATCAGTCCTCTCGTGCTTTCAATAATATAGTCGAGTGTGAGCATTGCCTCCAAGTGAGCAATTTACTTAACTCTTCAAGCTGCAAGATCAGCGGCTTGGTTTTTAAGTGAAGTTTAAGGTGAAACCTTCTCTAGATCTTCGTAAAATCTCCTCTCGCCAAACTTCCCAGCCGACCTCCTTTACCAACATTCTGAGCATTCCTCATCGTGCCCTCTTTACGGCCTCGCATTGGAACTCACCGCCTCCACCTTCCCCACGGACATCGCTAACCACGCATTCCTCGTTTCCCCCAAGAAACCCTTCTTGGACCACCAAAACCCACTCCTCTTCCACCGCCTGTCCCTCGTCAATCTATTTAAAAGAGACGCCGAGGATTTTGGAGCGCGGGGGGTGGAGTGGGGGGTGTGCAGTCTGTCTCCGGCGAGGGAGGCACGAGGGAGGGCGGGGGGTCATCCCCTTCTCTGCTTTGGCTTTCCGCCCCAGACTCAGGAGTGACCACAGAGTGACCCCTTCGTAAAGTCCCAGCAAAGGAGGTCGCCACAGGATGGATTGGAAGGGGTCGAGGAAAATCTTGTGGTCACTCTCCGTAATTGGCGGGCGGAACTTGTTACCGCGATAAACACACAGGGTGGATCAAGTAGGTTCCCACCTAACAAAAGGAAATTACAACGAGAAAAACATGGGTTATGTGCGCAAAGATGTGTAGCAAGCTCAAAAGAAATCCTTGATTCGTTTGGATTAATTTTAACTCGAATAATTCACTTCGTATTTTATAATGCTGTATCTCTACTATGAAATTGGGCTCGAATCTCTGATTTTTCTGGCATATCCTATCTATTAGATGCGAGAGAATAGACGAGTACTTTATACAAATACTGGAAATAATAGCTGCACACGTACATGAGTTAGTGTGGGTTTAATTGTCAAGTTGTCCTCTGGAAAATAGAAATCAAATGTATTTGTTGATAGGAAAATATATTAGCTTTCTGATTAAATTCAACGCACAGGTGAGCTGCCATTGTACTTTTGGAACATAATGTTACGTTACAAGTTTTATAACGTTATTATTGAACTTTCCTCCAATCAAATCCTACAACGCGTTCCAACAGAACGATTCATAAAGTCCGCGACAGTTAAAGCCTTCGACTGGAAACTTTTTTCAGACGCTTGACACTGGCTGGCAGGCTTCACGCATTTGTCGATCTCCCGCCGCTCACCCACCCACCCCCTAATCCCCCCCGCACCCAGCCCTCCCACCCCACCCATCGGGATGAGACTGCGTATCTCCTTTTTCGACCGCTTCTCCTCATTACCCCCGCCCTCCAAGGCCTTCTTCCCCGCCCACTTCCCACCACTGCCCATCCCCTCATCCTTCGCCTTCTTTGTCTTGCCCTCCATTGTTCTTGGGCCCTCGCCGCGTCCGTCCTTATGCTCCGCTGCGTTTGTCATCTGCCCCACGGAGAAGGCGCGGGCGCACCTCTCTCTCCCCCCCCCTCTTTCCCGCCCATGCACCCACCCATCCAAACGCCACCCTCCCGCTCAACATCTCTGCCCTTCTCCCTCCGCCACTTTTTTCCTCGAGCGACGTCTAAGCGAACCGTAATTATCGACAGCCTCGCCTACCGATCTCCCCCCTTCCCGCCCCTACCTCCCACTCCCGCCCTCCGCACCTTCCCCGTGCACTACCCTCTTCCCTCCGCCGTTTTATGCGGGTGAGCGGTAAAATTTGTCCCTTGCATCTCGTCGAGATCGTAGAAAGCGTTCCGAGTTGACCTCGCCAAAGGTTAGAAATATAATATTTAAGCGCATCTTTCATGATGACACCAAGACCTAAATAATTTACTTATCCCCTCTCTGATGCACTATAGAGCAAAGATTACGGTCGATTAAGCGCCGAGGAATAAATACTTGGCCGAGGTATATTGCATTTATAATCTGAAATAACTTCTACGAAGTTCAAATACTGTATAGAGATCCTAAACGTTTAACACACGTTACTGCGTTAATGCTGGAAAAAAATTTAAAAGATCAATGAAATAAATAGTTTAAGGTAGGTCGAATGTGTCAAAGAAAAAAACGAGGAACTGCCATGAAAATGTGTCGTAGTATCTATCATTCCAAAGGTCAAGGCGACCACACATGGACGGAACATTCAATACTAATAGTTACTGAGCAGAAAACTTGTCAGGAGAAACTTGTCGAACCTTCTGAGGAAAACCGTTAGAGAAACGCAAACTGTAGTCACGAACGAGGAAAATATAGTATTAACATTCCAAATGATTTAATGAATGGCGCTATGAATCCTGGAAATCGAAGGACTTGAGCGAAGGAAATCTTAGTCCTACACGCCTTTTAAAGAATTCCCCGTCAAATTCGAGTGCATCCAAGAGTATTTTTGTATCTTATGATTGCAGTCAGGGTAGGAAGAGTGTTAAAGGAGACGCCTGCATGAACGTGAATACAGGTTGAATACGGTGTGCAGTTGATGCCAAAAAAAAACAAGAAAAACATCACCTCCCAACGCGGGAGGAGGAATTAGGCGTTACGCGGAGGCTAAAAAATAAACTGAGAGAGGCGATAGATGCACGCGGGACTGGAGGGTGCGTGTGGGAGGGAGGGGGTAAAGTGCGACGGCGATGGTAAGGCTGAATTCCTCTCGGCGGGAAGGCGGCACCAACATACGACTGCGTTGGCGTGCATGGCGTGCGTGGGCTCACGGGGAGACAGCGAAGACCTGACGAGAAGGAGAGATTGCCGGCCCGAGTATTAGCCTGCGATTATGCAAAAATCACGGAGCACCTATGCAGAGGACTCTCGAACCGGTATGAAAAGGAGGAGTACGTGCGGAGACGGGAATAATGCCTTCTTCTCGCCCCCCCACTTCCTCCTCCCCCCTCCCCTTTGCCCTCTCTTCGATGCCAACATTCGGAGACGCCCTGCGGTGGTCTGTTGCTGAAGAACCAGGAGGGACCACACAAAAACCGAATGCGACGCCATCGTCCCCCGCGCGGAATATTTTAGCCTCACGTCAACTCGTTTTAATTCTCTAAAAACTGAATGGGATGGATTCATTGAAACGCAAGGACGATAACACCCCGAGTAAAAAACTAAACCCAAAAATCTAATCTCACCCCTTTTGTCTCCAATGCCCTAGCCAATTAGATAGAATGTTGTTATCAGCAGGAATTAGATGCTAGCGGATGGAGAGCCTGGCATTTTCCTGGCTTACTCACCTCTCGGGATGATTTGAAAGCTGAATTTATCGGCACCAGCGGTCCTCTACCTAAAAATCAAAGCGTCCGGCGAACGTACTTTTGGTACAATTTAATAATAAACCCCCTGACTCCAATTCAACCGTGCTCGAAAGCCTCCCCCCCCTCTATTGTGGGGAATGGCATTTTTTTATGCAGAGCGCTCGGTGTGGGTGGGCCCTTTGATAATCACCGCCCGGTAGGAGGACACGTGCACGACGGTTAGGCGCATATTCACGGGCCAATCCCTCCCCCGCATTCCCTGCCCTCCCGGCCCACCCCATACAAATTGTTCCGACACGGCGATCGGTGAAGGGGGAGGGTGGAAGGGGTCTGAGAGCCGACGGGAGGGGATATACGCCGGCATGGGTGTGGGGGTAAAAGTGGGAGAAAGAGAGTTGGGGGTGGGATTGGCAGGGGTGGTTGAATGGGAGGTGAACGGTAAAAGGTATCGGTGATTAAAAGAGGGGTCCCGTTCCGCTTTTCGATGGAGGGAGGACAGAGAGAGAGAGGGCGGGTGCTTGTATCCTTGCGTCGATGAGTTTGTGTGTGAGCGCGGGATGAACCACGCTATTTATATTGCACTTTTGATGCACGGGCAATAAAGTTCCGGCGCGTTTCTGATTGAAGAAGGGATGTACACGGGATTTCAGAGTGAGAGAAAGGATGCGGTTATTAAAATATCGAAAATTAATAATGCTTAAAATGCAACGGTAAACCATCTCCATCCCTCTCCCCCGCTACGAGTGGGATCGAGTCGGTGACGCGCAAATAAAAGTTTCGGGCGAAAAAAGTGCAGTAGGCGGGCGGGGCGGCGGCGGTGCATCGAGTGATCGTGACGCAGACGGCCCTTCTTTTTTGTTTACATATCCGCGGCGTTTCCTGTGAGGCATCATAATTTTCACAAAGGCCGCAAAACTAACGCAACTGGCCTTTGACGAGACCCACGACTCTCCCACTTCCGCCAGGACTCACAGAGTTTGGTATTGAGGGCTTTTAATGGCATTTATCGCCATGCACGCAATGTTAATCAAATTTTCTGATAGCCTTTGATATAAAAAAACTGATGAGTCGATAAAGCCGCAATACTATTAAACGGGGTAGGAAGAAATTTTAATAGGCCGCAAGGCAACCGCAGGAGGAAACTCGGAGAGGCTCACTAACATTTTACTGGCAGCGGTTAATTTTACTACAGCTCATATCAAATTATAGTTTCTGCAAAGGCTATCCAATATTTTTTAGATTTACGTCCCGCGTTCATTGAAAATAGGCCATTAGGTGCACTGTATGATACACGTACCTAAAATAACGACATCGATTTTGAGTGTGATGACTAAATGCTAGGAAAAAATATTCTGAACCGTTTGTTTACTTCATATTTTAATGAATTCTAATGTATTTTTTTCATATTCGCAGTAATCAACCCAGCGCTGCCTGTATTTTCCCCAGAAGATCATGTAGCCAAAAACTCCCACAGCTTGGGTGAAGCTTACTCTATCCAGAGGCGTCCACCGGAATCGAGCCGGGGCCCCCCGGACTGTATCCCACGGCTCTATCCACTAGATTATCTCGTCAACGTTCAGTTTTAATTTGGTGATTCTATTTGCGATATTTTGAGTCCTTCTTTATTGTCTACTTACATATTTCATATAAAAGATCGAGGGATAAAAACAAATTGAGAACTTCTAGCATTTTTGTCTCAAAGGTGTGATTATTTAAAAAAAAGCCACAAAGACCACAAGCTCAAAAACCATAACGCAGCAGTCGCTAAGCACACTTAGCGTGTGCTTAAAATTCCATAGTGGAAAGGAATAGGACGCTTCACGCAGAGTCCTTGAGGATTGGATGAACGGAAGGCGAAAGGGAGGAGGGCGCATCATTAAGAAAAGGAATCGAATGGAACGGATGTGAAATATGGCAAATAGGGTTTGCAGGGAGCAAGAGTGGAGTAGAAAGGGAAGGGGTGAAGATCAGCACAAAAGGAAAAGTAAAAGAGGATGGAAGGGAGAGGGGTTTGGGGGCGGAGTCGTCCTTTTAGGCTGCGGAGGGAAGGGGAAAAGATAAAAATGGAGAGGGAGGGAAAAAGTGGGGGTGTATTAAAGGAGAAATGGAGGGGAGAAAAGAGCTAGGGTGGGAGGGAGAGAGTGGGAATGCAAGGGGGTAAAAGAGGAGGGACTAGGAGGAGGGTGCGTGTGTGTGTGTATGTAAAGGACCGAGGCGGAATGGGGAAGAGGAGATTTCCGTCACATGTGGCGACCTGGACCATTGGGAGAACGAAAATAGCCAGGCCCTCGATGGCTTCCCTCAAAATAAAAGGGGGAAGGATGTAGGACGCGAGGGGGGAAAGAGTATAAAAAAGTAGCAACGGTTTCCGCACCCACGCCTCCCAATACTGTCGCCAAGGTCCGACCCTCCTCCCATCCTCTCTCCCCACCCCTACCGCCGTGTCCTCGACCCACCCAAGCCCGCCTCCTCCCGCCCTACATAAAACGAACCGGAGAACCCCTCCCAAATCTCCAAACTATTTTCCCAAAACCCTCTCCCGACATCTATCACCACGTATTTTTCTCCACAAATGCGAGTAATGCCTTATTCCCGCCCCAACAAGCAGGGGTAATTTTTGTTTTGACAATACTCTTATTAGTTTTTACTTAACCATCACCCATTTCGCATTACGTTCCAGTGTGTGTGCAACGCACAGTCGGGATCAGTAAAATACAATTTCTTACATACAAGAATGAACGATTAATGAAAAAATTTAATTTAAAGAAAGTTGGCAATTGCGTTATTAGCACGATATCTACCTTAAATATAATTAAGCTTATAAAGATCAGCTTTCCTTTTCTCAAAGCCTCTTTGACAGTGGACCTTTTATGCATAGTAATAAATCTGAAACTAAAAGTCAATGACGCCTTCTGATACGATATTTAATCTTCCAATCAGCAGTAAGGTTCTTTGGGACTGCAGTGTTCCACATTCTGCATACCACTGGGGAGACATGTCTCTTTTCCCGCACGACCTCTTTCCCGCGTCCCCCTATTACATCCCCTAACGACGATATCTTGGCCACTGCTCCCCTCGAAGCGACACCACTCGCCCCCACCCACTCTTCCCAGCGCCGCTCTACCCAGCACATTGAGGGAAGGACCCCCCGCGCCCGTTGCCCCCCCCCCCCCAGACACCCCAACATCTTGCCCACAGCTGGCCGCTAAGATTCCGGCGATTTGCATGCACTTAAAGATTTTCCTTGGGCACAGTGGCCGTTTCCGCAAGAGCTCGGGGGGTTGGATGGGGCGGGGGAGGACGGGGACTCAGCCGTGGGCGCGATATGAAAAGCAAGGACGTCAATGAGAGAAGTAGAGGGATGAAGGGAAAGAGAAGGACGGAGAGTAGGAGAATCCGAGAAAGGAAATGAAAAATATACACGTTTCGCTCCTCCAACGACCTTTACGGTTTCTCTTCTTTATAACTCCAGACACGACCACTTTGCCATCCCCTTGCCACCCCGGTCCGTTTCTCACCAACGCAAACAGCCACACGCAAGCAGATACGGCAAACCCTTGCACATAACGCATACAGCCATCTCATCGACACTGGGAACAACACGGCGCATCGGCGGACACCCCTTTCGACGCCCGCTCCATTTTAGTGCGAGAGAGAGAGCGAAGGGTTTCCGTGAGGGAAGAGGATCGGAAAACGAAAAAAAACTCCTTACTCCCTCTCCCATATGAGTGGGATTAAAGGCGATAACTTATCTCGGGAGGGTGCTAAATCACAGCGCGGGGACCATACGTTTCGGCTCCCTCCTCCCCCGACCCTTTTATGCTTTTTTTTGGGTTCCTCATTTTCACGTCCGCACCCCATCCAATTACGCGACCCACACACGAAATACGCGTGGAGGGAGAAGGGAGGATTCCAGAAGAAGAGAGTGGGTGAAGGTTTAGGAGTGTGTTGGAGAAAGGAAAATTCTTGTTTACTTTGGAATACACATTTTAAAATCCTTAAAATATCCATTTCCCAGGGGTCAGGCGGTAGGTGAGTCGCGAGTGGTCCCCGGGTGCAGCACGTTGGCTATTTCTCAATGTCCACGCTCTGAGGAGCGTAAAATTAAATGGAACCACCGCGGCCCCTCGGGTGAGTCCGCCGTCTCGTCACCAGATGTTTTGCGAGTGAATGAGGATTCGAGGATCGCCACGCTATACCGTCTTTGTGGTCAGAGTGAGTGGGCAAATTGAGTGGTGCAGGCCGTATGCAATAAATAAAATGAATAATTGTCCTTCTGAAATCCATGCCACAGAAAAAAATATTAATGCGGCCGCTGAGGAAAATCACATGAAATCGACGCGTCGAATTTTTCTCATCAACTTTACGTCCTATTTCTTCTGTCGCCCCTTCCGTAACGGAAGAAAATTGTGCCCTCGTTAAGACGAGTAATCACATTTGGGCTAATATTTAATAGAATTAAATAAACATTTTGGGAAACACCTACTTGCTCGAAAAAGTAATGAAATATATCCCCAAATATTTCTTTTTCCCTTCCCGACGGAAACAAAAATGAGAAAAATACCGGTTTCCGTTATGTTTTTTTCCACCTCACCCATTTCAAAATCTCATTCATTCGTCTCGAATTCTCGTTCCATTTTCGATCCGCACTTCGATTTCCTTACAAATATATATATATATATATATATATATATATATATATATATATATATATATATATATATATATATATATATATATATACATACATATATGTATATATATTTTTTTATATACACTTACGAGACAATCTCCTTCCCGGATATCCTTTCCGCCCAACCGCTCTCGGAGATATATTGAGAGAAAAAGAGGGAGGGAGGTAAAAAAAAAATATTCGCTCAACGTAACTCGCCCAACCCAAAATCCACTGCGGCCCCTCAACCCTTCCTTCCTACTTTCATAAAAGTGGAAAACCGATCTCCAGTACCTTCACCTCAAACCTCCTACCCCTAACATCTCTCCCACTCACCCACACCCCCGTTCACATCGAACCCCAAAAAAAATACCAACGGAGAAAGATGGGAGAGATGAAAGGAGAGAGGTGCAGGAAGAAGAGTGGAAAAAGAACGTGATGAGAGAGCCGGTCCGGAAACTCCTCCCACACGACACCCTCTGCCGCCTTCCCCACCGGCCGCCACACACACCCTCCCCCGCCTCCGTTCTCCCTTCGACCTCTCTTCGCCTCCATTTTGACGTAAAAGAAAGAGAGGGAAGGGGGAACGGGAGATGCGGGAGGGATGGAAGGAATGAGATAAAAAAAATGACTGTGGAAAAAATAACGAAAAAAACGGAGGCAAAACCGTTGCCAACCCCCGATGGGCGGGCGGGAAAAAAAGAGAAAGGTTTGGGCAGCCGGCTAACCCTTACACCACACGCCTTCTTGCGAAGTTCGGAAATATCGCCCATTTTCTCCAACCCCGTTCCATTCCACTCTCCCATTCGACCCTCCCCTTCCTCCTTTCGAAATTCCCTGGGGTGCGGAGGTACGAAGGGGTGCAAGTGAGGACGCCGGCACGCCTCCCACCTACCCGGCCCTGCGGCCGCCGCTACCATCCCTTCCCTCACCGTCTCACTCACACACGCACACCCTCGCACGGACCTTAGGGCCTCACAGCCGTCTCCTGCCACCAGTCCGCCCTGATTTCCAATATCCCGCGGAGATCTTCCGGTGCGAGATGGACTGGTGGGAGAAAACGGACGAATCAACCTCCTCGGTCCTCCCCCCGTCTCTCCCCGCGTTCCTCCCACCCCGCAGCGCCTTCTCCATCCGCCCGTCCCGATCAACGAGAAAATGACATTGACAATCGCCTCGAATCAAGCACGCTCGCAGTGGAAAAAGAACGAGCATAAGTGCGATAAAATCTCCCCACCCTAGAAAATCGCCGGCTGTCGTGGAGAGACCACTTCGCGGATAATTTCTCTGACGATAGGTGAAACGCATTTTTATGTTTCGCTGCTCACAAAATACTGTGAGCGAGCTTTAGAGGTCGTTTTGCGTTGACTTACGTGCTTGCTTACAAACGTGTGTGTTCATCTGAATACTATAAAAAATGACGCAACCGTTGATTACGCGCTAATTTCCGTAGTCGAAGCTAATCATAACTTTTTTACATGTTTGGTGAACGGTTGGTGTCCGCCTGGTGAATTTTTGAAAAATCTCCCGGCATATACGAGGAATCTCGCAGTACGGGTGGATTTATGTCTTGCAAATTCTAGAAAAAGTGTAGGGAAAAAATCAGAAAAGGATAGGTTTGCCCTAGGTCTCTGCGACGGATTCCATCTGTAAGTTTTGACGGTGAGTAGCTATTCGCGGTCTAGGAGAACACCTTCGGTAAATTCTGAGCGACGTGGAAGCCTCGGGGACGAACACCAGCGGACCGGAATCCTTCCACACCGGAAGGCGACACTCAAGAATCCTCCATTCCGGTTGCCATCTTCGCCTTCCCTTCCCCTGCGACCTGCGACCACCCCCCCCCCCCGCAAAGAATACTCTCCCCCGATCTTAACCCATCCCCTCCACCACCTCTCTCTCTTCTCTCTTTCTATCCCTCTCCGGGGCCAAAAGCTTCTCCCTGATTCTTTCTCGTTCCGAGCCATAATTCACGCAGCGGTCTAGGCCGATGGCAGAGATATACGGGAGGAGAGGTTGACGCTAAGAGGGGGGCTGGCAGGAGGGAGAGGGAACGGCCGTGTGCTGGCGGGGTTGCGGGCGAGAAAGGGGAAAGAGGAGAAAGAAAATGGGGGAGGGCGCTTGGATAACGAATATACATATATAATATGAGCGTCCATGTATGGCGGAAAAAATGTCGAAGGCAATGCGGGAGCGTCTTTCGGATCTCAAAAAAAACCGGCCGGATGTTAAAGAGAAGGCGAGAGAGATTCTCGAGGGTTAAATAAAAAAAATGTGAATTTTCGCGAAGAAGCTGTGACAAAAATAAAGGCAGACGATTCCGTCTTTACGCGCTCGCGCAGAGGACGTGGGGAAAATCACAACATCCTCTCCTCGGGGGTAGAGGGACCACCGCAGTCAGTATCTGACACCATGTATGTCCCTCGAAGCGATAAAATTTCTGCAAGGAGCAAAGGCCGGACGAGGCGTAAGAAAACTGTGAAATTTGTTTAACCGAAATCATTGTCTTAGACAAATTCACCGGGTCGACGCGAGGGGAACCAAAAAGGGATTTTAAAATACGCCGCGCAAAATTGAAATGAAACGGACGGAAAGGGGAAGAGGCAGGGTGACGATACACAGAGGTAGGGGTGGAGAGGAGGAGGGAAACGGAAATAAAACAGTCCCACGTGAGATTTAATGAAGAGAAATGGAGAGAGGTGGGAGTAGGCACGGGGGGGGGGAATGAGGGTTGCCCGTGAGTAGTTTGCGGGGAATTGGAATGGACGTGAACCGGGAGATGGAGGGAATGGAGAAGGAAATTAATTCATTGCCCTGACCAATACATTAGGCATGTGATGTGGGCGGAAAGAGGGGCTATGGGCAGCAAGCGGAGGTGTGTGTAGGACGGGGGGAGGGAGAGGGACGGCGGATGGGAGGGGAGGACCCCGCATTCTAGGCGGCGGCAGGTGCTGATGCGGAGGAGAGAGAGACCAGGTGAAACCAGGGCAAACCTGAACGCCCTTCGAACGTTGATGATCGGCCAAGGGGCATGGGCCACCCCCTGGACACGAGCTTTGCTAAACAAGTCTATCTCCACCCTTCCTAAGGCCAATCGGCTTCCTTGCCCCTTAAAGACGTCATTTTATTTCCGAGATGCAATTGCTGGCCGAGAGATTACCATACGGACTTCGGAATAATCTCGCCCTAAGTTTCCTCTCTGGAGGTGGAAACATATTAATTTTTCCAATTTCAGTCCGCGAGCACTATCGCCAGTGTTAAGCAGATGTAACACATTATTCTTAATAAGCTTACGTCAAAATGTTTATCTGTGACAGCTATAATGTGCAGGAGGCCTTTTAGTCATCTTAACCGGGGTTGAAAAAATACATCGCCGAGGTAATCATTAAAAAAAACTGAAAGAGATAACTAATTGAGTTTTTGGAATCAATTTATACATTTCATTCACATTGGCCACCTAATTATATGCCTCAATTATATTAAAATCATACATTATCGGTCGCATTTAATCTATTAATGACAGAGGAAGTACTTACAAACAATATGATTTAGGGAGTAGGAAAAAATGCTCGAACCCTAATTTAAAATCGATCGGCCAACATACTGAGTGTAGAAAAACGTACAATAGCCTAGTTACAGCTTATTTATCATCATCTGCGCAAACTCAATCTTTATCGGCATGCATTGCTTATCTCTCGCACGTATCTCTCAGCACTATCCTTTCCGCCCGAGTCCGTTCATTTTTAGTCCACAAAATGGCTCCCTCTCCCGTGACCATCCATTACAACCCTTATTTTTTTCTTTCCCCTCGACTTTTCGGCCCTTCTGCTCCGCTCCCTTCTGTAATCGAACACGCGCCCGCTATCACTCATTCCGACAAAAATGAGATTCGTCACGGCCAAGGTGCGGTCTATCCGCGTCTCCACAGAAAAAAAGGATTCGTCTCCTCGGCCTCACGCCTCGGGGCTCCGCCTACCGAGACTTAAGATCTCGGCGAGGGGTCTGGAAAAAACTCACGTTTCCAAAGGCTAGATCAAATGTAGCTAACTCTGAACTGATAATTGTTCATATTTTAAGCAAAACAGAGTCACTTACAAAAGCAAGAATCACCATTTAATAAATTAACAAATATATTTGAAAATAATATTCTTCTCAGAGAACCGATAACATGTACCTTCATCCTAAAAGAAAATATGATAATTATGATATGACATAGCTTATAAGTTTTTGCCAAATTTCAATAAGCACGGATTAACCACTTCATAATTGGCGAAACGGTACGTAGACTAGTAGATAGGGGATGAAACTTAGAATGACATGCTTTAGGAAAAAACACGATGGCAGTCCTTCACGGGTATAAAAGCCAAAGTCACTTCCACAACGGTCATAGAGCAAAAGAGGAAAAACCAAAAAATACTCTGTGGAACACGGGGGCAACGTCTCGGCTTGACCGAGGTCAGTCAACGGCTGAAAACTGTGAAAGGTACTTACTTAACATGGAGATTGAAAGTAAATTACCAAACAAGATGTGAGGCTGAGCACAAAACAGCTTTTACGAGATGACCGACCGTCTAAAAACTAAAGGGCTCATGTTACTCGCTCACAAATGACCTTCCAAGAGTACAAAAAAATGTTCACCTGCTTATCGAAATTAGAAGAACGGGGAGGAATAAGAGGTGAGCGTTTTTATAGAAAACGTGTTTTTCTTGGCATTCCTCTTCCGCTGAAGCTGAATCAACGGATAGCGCGTGTTGTTCAGGGCGCCAAAAATGAAAAAAGAGGGGAAAAAACACTTGGGGCGTATTCCGGGCCAAGAACACGTTCTTCATCGTGGTGGTATTAAAAGAGTGGATAGTATAATTTAGATGATGTCCATTCGACTTCACCTGGTCAAACGTAGCGTCCGACAAGGACGCAAGATGTCTCACTGGGCATACTTATAATGGCCTCTCAACAGAGGTCTAAGTTGAAACAAGTGGTGACGGTCCAAATCAGTATGATGCAAAAGTAACTTAATAAGAAAAGTTTACGGAAAGCTTAACTGACAATTACAAAGAAAAGAAAGAATTTTTTAGAACTAAGTACCTGAAACCGTTAGGCTAGAATTAATATCAGCTGTACAAATCGGGCGAATTGAAATTCATGGGATAGCATGAAACTGTCAACAATTAAAAGTAAGGTTTACGCCAATAAGTGTAAAAGAACCGGGAGTATCGAATCGACAGAAATAATACATTTTGTAGAGGAAAATGCAATTCAGAGTTTTTACCATTACATTTCAGAACAACAGATTTGATTTGTCTTGAAATTTAATATAAAAATGTCCATTCCCTTAGAAAATCTGTGAGTAACACTCGCGACAACTGAATGCGGAAGAAATAGTCTTACAATGTTTTATGTGTGCAATTGCATCATTTAGCAATAGCGTTGGCAAATAATAATTTTCTTTGCCTTCTTCCTTCTCCAATTGTAAAAACAAGATATTTTATCGTCCAATTGGCAATCGGATATATAACATATACATGCCCCGGTCGAGGAAAATATTTTTACATTTGTGATCTGCTCACATCCGCCATCCCCACCTCTCTTGTGTTCGTCCTTTATGTGTGTTCCTTTCCCATTTCCTTATCTCTATTTCAATGTGAATGAATATATATATATATATATATATATATATATATATATATATATATATATATATATATATATAAATTCACTGATAGTCATAACAAACACAGAAACCAAAACACACAAAGAGGGAAAACTCACTGGTTCTCGAATTTTCGGTGGTCCAACCACCTTTGAGAAAGATGAGTTGTGAGTGAGTTCCTCTTGAGAAAGGTGGTTGGACCACCGAAAATTCGCGAACCAGTGAGTTTTCCCTCTTTGTGTGTTTTGGTTTCTGTGTTTGTTATGACTATCAGTGAATTTACATTACACGTTTGTGGGTTTTCCAAAAAAGTGTATATATATATATATATATATATATATATATATATATATATATATATATATATATATATATATATATATATAGATGGTGGGTCGCGGTGGTCTAGTGGGTAGAGCGTTGGACTGCTGACCAGAGGGTCCCGGGTTCGATTCCCGGGCAAGGCACTTTGGGCACCTGCAGCTCCACCCAAGCTAGTTAATTTTTCGGGTACCAGGTCTTCCTGGGAAACCATAACCGGCACAGGGAAAGGAACTGGTCCCGCTACCCCGATGTGTGAATATTCACACGCCGTCGGGCTTGGTACACGGGTGAGCTCTACCATCACCTACTAAACCGACTTCGGGTTGATTACTGTGTTTATGGTTTTTATATATATAGATGATGGGAAAGTACTCACGAGAGCAATATAACTTTTGGACGGCACAATAGAACACAGAATAAAACAGATAACACGTAAAAGGACACTCACACTGTAGATGATTTAAGCTTTCGGCCTACTCCGAGGCCTTCTTCAGGTCAGACCTATATATATAGATACCTAGATATATATATAAATATAAATTCCTATTCCCCATGTTCCTATTCCAAATTCCATAAAACATCCTATTAAAGTCATTACACTACGCCGAGCAAAACTTCACAATCCCCTTTACCTCCGTGGCGATCCTTCAACCCCCGGCAAGAAGTCACCTTTTAGTTCTCTATAGTGGAACCCTGGCCTCGCGATCTCCCCTCCCCGATGGAGACCGTAACCTCCTCGGCTCCTATCTCCGTCGCCGAGCACCGTGAATCATCTCTCAAAACCACAGGAGGAGAGGTGGCGTGTGTGCGGGGGAAAGAAGGGGGTGGATGGAGAGAGTCTCCACCGAAGGGGTGACGGGAAAAATATGTTTTTGGGGGTTGACAACGGTAGGGAGAGGGAACGTGAGGGGCATTGGGGGATGTATATGAGGTTGGGGTGAGGAGATGGCGAGAGGTAGCGTTTCGATCTCTCGTGACACCGTCCCCTCCTGAGGGTTGGGAAGGGAGTGAAGAGATACGCGAGGGGATGATTTTGGTGGTGAGGACCCACCTTCCCCTCCCCATCCCTTCAAGTAAGGAAGACTGCCTCTCGCCACCAAAAGTCATTATTGCTTCCAGACCGGAAATGCTTCTCCACAGGATTTTAACCAGATCCTTTACACCCCGTCTTTAATTGCGGACCGAAAATAAACGGGCTACCCCCCTTCCCTCCATCGTCGCAGTCTTAAGGTGGCATCTCGTCCGCGGGATGGAAATGAGCGGAGAGTGAGAGGGTGTGGGAGGAAGAGGAGGAGGGGTGGGTCGGAATGGGAGAGGGTTGGGAGGGGGGCAGTTTTTTTTTAAAGGGACGCCGCCGAATGGAGGAGCGGTGGCGGCGAGTCACGAATGGTTGGACATCTTCGCCGCGAGTCCTCCTGTTTTTAATTTGAGCCCCTTAGCACGGGGGGGGAAGAGCAAAGAGGGGGGTGGTAGTTGGTGGCGGGGGGACGAGTGTGACGCCCCGCTATCCGCTGGCATCCCACCCACCCCCGATCCTCTCCCCTTTTTTCTTTCATCCGTCTTCCCATTCTCAGGTTATCACGTTCAGAGTCGTCACCTCCCACTTTTCCCGTCCCCGTTTCTTCATTGAGAGGACCCTGTGAATGCGCCGCTGTGCTTTCCCCACCTTTCGTAATTAAAATTGCATCTTTCCCCCGTTGAATCTGTGACACCAGGCTTCCACGCAGGAATGACTACGTTAGACCAATCTAACTCTAGTTGTAAAATTCCGAAATCAGTTTTAATGTTCCACTAAATATTGAATGCACCACAGGACATATCATTAGCGATTTAGGCTTTAAGCAATGAATATCTCAAAGGGTTTTATAGAGTAATAAAAATTATCACAAGTATTTGAAGCATAAATTGATTAAGAATGAAAAGCTTTCTACATAACTACAGGTCAAACATTTTTCACTACATTTTACGTCACTTAAATGGATCACCAAAGCATAGGTGCACTTTGTTCCGACATGCGGCCTTCCACTATGGAGTAGCGACTCCTCTTCATACTATATAGCCAAAGTCGGGAAGCCTCTAGGGATATAACTACACATAGAGAATCACTATCTACATCATCATCTACAAAAATTAACAGAAAGCACAAAAGCATTAAAAATATGGCTTCGGCTCGTAAGCTGAGACGGCTTGAAAACGAAGCAATCACAGCAAAGAACTTCGAATGGTGTGTAAGCCAAACTAAATTCTGCTACATGAATAAAAATAGTTCGAAGGGAAAAGTGGAAGACTTCGGATAGTGAGCGAGGAATGAGATAAAGGTGTCGATTTTATCAGAGGGATAAAGAGAAAGGATGTGGAGGGGGGATAGGATTATGATGCACGAATCATCTGAAAAGGCAAAAGAAAAGAAACAGTTACGAGAGGACGGAGGGGAGACGATAGAAATTTGGACGCAGGGGTGAGACGGTTGGCGGGGGGGGGTGAATGCGGAGAGACAGATAGGAGGGGGAAAGATGGAGGGATCAAGGACTCGAGATGAAGTCATACAAACGCGATTTTTTAATTTAAAGAGGAAAGAGATAAAAAAAGTATCCCCCATCACATACGTCCCCTCGGGGGGATATTGTCGGGAAACGATCGGGTGACAAATACCGAGATGGGAGAGGGGAGAGAAGAAGTGAAGAGGGAAAGAGGGTGCGATAGAGGGCGAGATGGGGGGGACTGGATTTTGCGAAGCGGAGCTTGATGGTGAAATGACCGGGTATCGGTAGTCCGAAGAGAATTTGCGACCGGCACTGGGGGAGGAGGAGATACTCCACCGAGAGGGCTTTCAAGGGAGCCGTGGAGAATGAAGTCGGGGATTGAAGGATGGATAGTGTGCACAGATTGGGTATCGTACGCCCTCGGAGCAGTCGGGTAGATATGCTGGCGGGGAACCCAGGACGTGCCCGAAGCGGGGGGGGAGAGGTAGGTTCGGAGAAATTCAATTTGGATGAGGTGTTAGTTACGAAATCAAATTTCGTTTGGTTTCCATTCGTAACGGCGAAGTGATTTCTTCATTTCGCTGGCGAATAAATTACTCCCGTAGACGTCCATCCCTCCCGTCCTGGGGAAGGGATTTGGGAGCTCTCGATTGTATTCCACCGAGTGCGGAGAAGACTATCCCACCGAATATAAGATGGTATTTTTATTTTAGGAGCTAACTAAATATCGAATTGCACATGTGAAAGGAAATTCGAATACTTTGCGGAGTAACGTTCCGCTTCGAAGCAAGTAAGTGAAACATTTGACGCCCTCAGTGTCCTAGATAAATTGCTCTCGAAACGAATTTCAGGAAAACGCCCGACAGACAGAAGTAGTCTCGACGAAAATATCTAAAAATTCATTAAAAAATAGGTTTATTATTTGCCTAAGGACAGAAGGCCGTGCCATCAGCGTCAAGTACTAAATTATAAGATAAACTGTACAGCCAAACGACCATTTTTCGTTGTGTAATAAATAAAAAAATAACACACTAAGGCGTTGTAATTCCAAAATTTATTCCCGTTCAAATTGTCATTTTTAAGTTGTTTACGACGAAATACTCACTACTTCCTCCTCTACTACACAGGTGAATTTATATCGCTCCCTGTATACTGCCATAATAAATTTTAACTTTTGCCGTTTCGCGAATTTTCTTACGCAAAGATAATCATCTCGAAATGCACGAGAACACAGAATTAGCGTGCATAAAGCCAACCTCAAGGAAGTACAAAAGACAGCTTCACAAAAAAGAAATGTTCCTCAGTCGTAATGCTCATATCGTGAACATAATAACCGCCTTATGTTGATAGACATTAATTTAATACAGCCGCAACGCCTCGAAGACCATAAAACGTCCGACGAGTTCTTGGCAAGTACAAGAGGAGAGGCAAGTGCCGTGTAAAATTCAAGTGCATTTGAATCGGTTAGAACCAGAATCTAGACCACTCCAATTGCAGGCACCGCCAACTAACCAATCTCATTGACTATTTATTTCAGTTTTTAGTGGACCAGCCTTTCACATTCACTCCAAATATTCAAGAAACACAAAAGAGGAACTCCTTGAAAAAAATGGAAGCAAACATAGCCGAGACACCAATAGCGGAAGAAGGGTTTATCCACCTAGTTAGGAAAGGGGTGGGAGGGAGAAGACGAAATCGAGTTGATGCCAAGACAAAGGAGAAACCTAGAAAAACTGAACCTGGCGGCACACAACAATACGTGAGGGCACGGTTTATTTTATCGTTAAGAGAAGAACAAACAAGAGTAATCGAGGGAGAAAGAAAGAAAGGGTAGGGAAAGCGAAAGGTAAAGAGGAAGAAGGGTTGGGAGACACACTGAGAAAGTAAAACAAACGGAAAGCGCGAGGTGAGTTATAGAGAAGGGTTACAGATGAAGGCACGAGGCTTTGGCTCGAAAGTGAGAAAAGTAGACGAGGCGGAAATGTTGAGTGGAAAGCGGATCGTAGAGTTGGAGGGGTAAGATCGAGGAGAAAAAGAGAGGAGGAAGAGAGAGAGGGGGGGATACAGGAAGAAGGAGCTACATAAAAAAGTGGAACATTGGTGGAAAATACTAATAAAAAAAGGGAGGTTCGCATGCGCGAGAAATTATTTGGAAAAAATATTATAAAGATGCTAATGATGTATAGAATAGGAACACTAAACAGCGCAGAGCATCTGCCTACATTGTAAATTATTGCCAAGGAAAAATAGGTTTTTGCAGATTTACTGATTAAATCAACGCCGAGGAGTCACGGTCACTTGGTTACGTGAGGTCAAGCAGAAATTAAGACGGAACGAAAATAGAATCTAAAATAGGCCGTTTTATGGTGAGAAAAACAACTACGAAAAACTAACGACGAGAATAATCCACTTAAGAGCGAAGACTTATAGCATCAAAGCGCGATTGCTCACCATCGTTACGCACCGACAAAAAACAGAAACGGGTATTGGAGGAAATAAGAAGATGGTGGAAGCACTAAGTGCCATTTCAAGGGCTTGCAGATTCATCAGAAACCCATCTTCATCTGTGGAAAAGGGAAAAGATGGAGTTGGAGAAATAAGGAAGCTAGTTAAACGTGCGTGTTCCTCGCGTCGGTCTGACTTGTATAACATGTGAGACGAAACCTTTGAAGTAATGATGATTAATACTCCACTTGATGGCGGGAGAGTGAAAAGAAAAATTAACATTTTCTTCCCATTCTCAATCCTACAACCTCGATCATTCCCCGCCAAATAAAGTGACGGTTGCGAAAGAAGAGTAATTGGGAGCGTTTTGAAGTGCAATGCAAGTTGGGAACAACGACGAGGCATTGGTAAGCACGGATAAAATACGGAGAACGAGAAATGACGAGGAAAGTAAAACGACGGATAAATTGGATGGACGGGGAAATGTCGCAGGAGCTTGGAGACAGAAGAATTCGGACTCCAAACAGTGACGAGGGGAAAAATACGTCCTAAATTTAAGTCTAAAGGTTGTCTCATGGCCAAGGTTCATCCTCCATTCTTCATTCACCAAGAAACACTTCTTCCCCCCTCTCCTGATGCTTCTTCGCCTCTCTCTATTTCTTCCCTCCTCTTTTTTTTCACTTTTTTATCTTTTGGGAAAGGAGGCGGCAAACATAATGTACAATTTTTCTCACCCTCCCCGGCCATTTCCATACACTAAATAAGCTCCCATCTGCGGCGGGACTCAAGCCAAGGAAATATTTGGAGCGAAGGAATAAAAAGAACGCCTCGAATCCACTTTTTTTCATTCCACTCCGTCTGTCTCTCTCTCTCTCTCTCTCTCTCTCTCTCTCTCTCTCTCTCTCTCTCTCTCTCTCTCTCTCTCTCTCTCTCTCCCTCTCCACCCCGATCGGTTCTCATCTGTTGCTTTCCAGCACTCCACGCTCTGGAGAGCCAAAATTTAATGAAAGAAGCTGCGGACATGCGTGCGCGCCAGACCGAAGACTCCAAAGATTCAAAAGATGTCGAAGCGTGCAGAGACGTGGAATGCCTACGCCCGACTGCCCAAGGGACTGACTTTCAAAGATAAATGCCCAGAATTTCTTTCCCACAATTTCGGACACATAACCACGTGGTTAATTGTTGTGGTTTAGTTTTTCCTCCACTGAATTACATTATGCATGAAAAAAGTACGAGTATAATAATTTAGCATATGAATTATTTTATTGAGAATAATTCAAGACAAGCCGAGGAGAAAATTCGGTATTCCTCTCAAAGCACATCAAATGATATCGTCAAAAACACTCTAACAATGAGCATTCTATAATTTAAGATGATTACAATAGAATGTTACTAGTGAATTTCCACATTTTAAACTTAAATCGAGACATTATTTCAATTGTAACCCTGTCGGTAGATAGAATGGTATATTAAAGCATATAAAATCACTTTAATGTATTTACACTTTTGCGAAAATTTTCATCAATGCTATAATAAATGACTAAACACAATGGTGCCTTTTAATTTGAATTGTTTGTCGTTTAGTCATAATATATTTGTACTGCTGCTTTCCACTTTTTGGGAATGGCGATTAATTTTGCGTTCCGTTATCAATCAAATAATCGAGATACTTAAAAAAACTGGCATTACGAAGGAGGATTGAGATGCAGGATCTTCGCCGTCACGGTAGATGTACAGTCCTTCTCGAGGAGGGAGATGAGAGTGGGCAGGGCCCGACTTGGAGAGTGTGGAACGTCGGCCGGTTCGGGGTGTAAGAGGGGGCGATTCGCCCTCGCGCAGCGAGAGAGGCGGTGAAAGATGAATGGAGGAGGCGGAGGGCGTCGGTTGGGCAGACGACGGCGACTGATGGCTCTCGGGTCGTGGGGAAGGTGCAATGTGGGTGGGCATCAGGCCTTCGCTGGGAGGTCGGCTTTCCCTCGAAAACGAATAAATATAGGTTGTGCGGTAAGGAGGAAGAATCCTGTGAAATGTGAATTTATAAGCCACTAATGCACGGGGCGGAGCAAGTGCGAAACCATCATATCTCAAATCGAGGAAATTATTTCGAGACTATGATCTTAGCGGACAAGGTGAACAGCGATTGAGTAAAAGAAGGAAGGAGCCGTGCAAGCCACAATGATATGCTGTGTTTTATACTATAACATAGAGCATATATAAGATGGAGCACATATGAGAATGGCAAATATTTGCCTTACATTTCAAAATAATCAGCTTCTCTTCGATTGAAACGTCCATGTGAAATTACGATGAAAACTAAAAATGACGAAAGCACGAATCTTAAGTAAATTGCTGACGTCAGGGCTTTCATTGCATCAAAATTAAATCTGTTCCCGGTTTTAGCGTGAGACATTTGAGGCGCTTGAATCAATTAACCATGAGAATATGACCTCGAAATATTTGTCCAATATTTGAAATGTAAGGTACACATTCTTTCACAATTCGGAATAGAGAAAGATAGGCAATCGCATTTCATTATTGCGCGAGACGGTACACCTTACGCGATTGATGACCGACTGCGATGTCTGGAAAGAGTGGGAGAGAGAGAGGTGATGGAATCTTCCCTCTCAAATAGGAACAACCCACGCCTCGTTAGCGATGGCAACCAAAGATCCAAGGGCCCATTTCGTCCGACACGCTGGGAGAAAAAGCACCGGGCCGAAGGGAAATTGTGACAAATCAACCCGGGGCGGAATGAACGACGGAGGATATCCATAAGGCACTCGCCACACACGAGCGGGCGGCCAGGTAGGAAGGAATCAAAGAGTTAGGAGGGGGCAGGGAAGAGAGGCGGAAATAGGTGTGGATCTGGAGGACGAGAGAACTATGCGGGTTGACAAGGCGCAAAGGCGACATGACACCGAAGTCGTCGTTCGGTACTGGGGGGAGGGAGCAAGAGGGGGCAGTCGGGGGCACATTTAGGCAGCAGGTGCCGAGGGGGGCGTAGGAGCACCGGTGCAAATGCAATGGAGTGGTGGAGGACGCTTGATAGGGATAGAGGACGGAAGAAAGATTAATCAGTTAAGGTGGGTCCGAAAAAGGGATATGGAAGAAAAGAAGAGAAATTGTGGGTGATGGCGGGTCGGCTAAGGGAGAGCTCCAAATGAAAGGGGGCTAAGTGTGGAAAGGCAAAGAGGGCGAGGGCTCTCCGAAGAAAGGACAAAACGGATGGGAAGAGAGTACTATATCCGGAGCGGACGAGAAATTAATGAGGCTATCTGGCGGAGAAAATTCTTTCAAGGAGTGACGTATCGGTCGAATATCTTTATGACGGGAATAGTGCCTGGAACTTTGGAAAGGGGAAAGAGTCCCTCTCTTCATACCTGCGATAGAAGTGACTTGTGCCCACGAACGAGGCAATGTGCTAATTCCTAAAAGGCCCGTGTAAATGTGCCAGTGAGAATGAAGGCCTTGTTGGGGTAGGTAGGTAAACCTTATATGGCTTATAAAAATTCTTTAGTTACGAAGTTCTTTTTCTTAAAAAAAATCGGAGAACGTTGTAAAAACACTCAAAATAGACGGAAGGTACAAAGCTTTTTATAAAGAGAGTTTTTATTGCAATAAGACTGCTATCAGCTCCCACAATAGAGCAATAACAATTCTAGCTAGGTTCTTTATTCAAGTTCATAGAACTTCCCGAAACTGCGAAAACTTGGATTTTTCTCGGACCCGAGGCCATAAAGATCCTCGGAGACATCGAGGAGTAACCAAATCTAAGAAGCGAGAGAATATGTTGAGGAATAAGATAGAATGAGCGTAGAGAAAGGAGAAATGCGGAGGAAGGGAGGGAACGAATCCAGCGGAGAGTTTTCGGGGTAGAAAAATTGCCCCGCGGTGTCGTCGCCATTTGTCACGTTGATCCTGACGTCCGCGGACGACGATTCATTTGTTTCGGAGGATGAGCGTGACGAGTCGGGGGATGAGGGGAGGAGGAGCAAGGGAGTTGAGGGCGAGGAACGCTCGAGTGTTCAGACGGATGAGGTTGTGCAGGCAGAAGAGATGCGTCTAGCGAGGACCGAACATTCAACTTTGACAAAATAGAAAGACGCGATAGGGTCGCTTACTTTGTTTTAGACCGCGGAACGAGTTGAGCGGAATATAGTAGGATTCAGATTGTGCCCTTAGACCACCCACGAGCTTTCACTAGATATTGAAATAAAAATCGACAAGAGGGTTTCTTTTAGAGTGTGGCGCAAATTTTCCGAAACGCGACGCAAAGAAAAATAACAGAGAAGATTTCAAAATAAGTGCAGTGGCTGTATTACTAATTGGCTAGCGTGCATGGAGCAGAAAGCTTACAGATAATCCCAAGCCAGGGATGAAACATGAACAACCTAAGATACTAGGAGAGAAATCGGTTGTCAATATGAAACTTAAAAACGAAAATGCGATCATTTAACTAGTTTTCTCTGCGTGAACAGTTTAACTCCCTTTTAAAAAAACAACCCCGTCTGGATCTCTTGTCAAAAATTATAACGTAAAACTTAAACTCCTCCTTGCAGAGCGGGCAGTCCATTTTGGCCGTTTGCTTAGCCGCACCGAGCCGGTGAATTTACAGCTCCCCGCAGGGCAGCTGGGGAGTAGATGAAGCGACAGGAGCTTTGCCAATAACTCATTACGCTTACAAGAGAGAAGGAAGCAGCCTCTCTCAGAGGGTTGGCATTAAGAAAACCAAACATAAAACGAGCCCAACTCCTTGGATGCGGGGCAAGGTGAAAAGGGATGAAGAATTAAGAGAAGTGGTATGAGAATAAAAAATGGCGTTGATGATCACGTGTGCAGTAAAGTGAGCGCAGTGGATAGAAGACACCAGGATGGGTGTGGAAAATAAGGCCTTTGTTAGCAACGAGAAAGAGGCTCGATGGCAATAGTTACGCACGCAGAACGGACATTCTATGACGGTAAGGAAAGAAACATGAGCTCTACAGAGGCTACCATTTTTATTTCGCTGATTTCCATTCCGAAATAATTTTTGAAAGTGAGAACTAAACCTCTGAATAGAAGTTGGAAACACGGGAATCAATTTCTCGAAAATAACCGTAGGAAGACAAATCACCCATTTTTATTAGTCAATTTGCAACTTCATACATAACACCGTAGTCCTCTGAAAAATTTTAGAGATTTTTACACCCCTTAATGCCTCGCTTTTCATGTCGGAAAATACAAACCCACATTTAAAGGCGTAACTCAACAGAGCATCTACTTGTACATGTCGGGCTCAACTGTTTATTTTAGAAATATTTTCTCATCGTTTGAGCCTCCTTTCTCTCGAAAAAAAAAGCGAAAAGACAAAATTCAATAACTCCCCCCCCCCCCGTGAATGAATTATATTTTACAAACTCTCGCCTTCGGGGCGACCTACACTCTTTCGCTGCGGCGTGGCGATGAATGGGCGTGGATAAGTCGGATCAGTCAGAAGATATATTTTACATTTCACGAGACGGTTGGTTGAGTGGGATATGATTTCAACGGGGAGGAGGGGATAAAAGAGCAGAAAGAAAAAAAAGGCGTTGAACCGATAAAGGGATCACTACCGGCGCGCGGGACGGCGGAGAAAAGGGCATCGTGCCTGATGAATCGATAGCGGATGAGGAGGAGGGAAGACGCGCATAAATTAAGGAAACAAAGGCGCAGACCGTGGAGGGAAGGGGGCGTGAGGGAGGAAGGGGTGGGAGGCTGGGTGAGCGGAGAGCAGTGGTCTGGAGGCAGGAGGGAGACGTTCCCTCTCTTCCGGGAAGGGAGGAACAAATCGCGGGGGTTCCCGTGAGGCAGCATGCGCGCACACAAGTCCGGTGGCCGAACTGACGTGAGGAAGGCATTATATTTTTTCTCCCTCTGGAGCTCGAGGGTTGGAGGACTACGGAAGGAGTTAGGACGGGGGTTACCGTTGGATGTCTCAACCAGGTGAAGAACGGGAGAAGCCTCCCCGCCTATCTCGCCTCCCACCCTCTGCTTCCCTCGCCGATCCACCCCTTCCTCCTCCCCCTCCACAGTTCCCCCCCCATCAACTCATGTTCCTCTTCGCCGTATTTCCGCATTACCGTGAAACCTAGGCGATGAAATAGGTGAGATTCTCCGGAAACGATTAATTGATGGTGGCAGTTCAACGTGAATAGCCGTTGTTCTCCACATTGACGGTCAACTCCCATAACCTCTAAAGACTCAGATGAAAATTGTTAACAATATAATTACAATCGTTACTCTAGATATCAAGAACTCTAAAATACATTTAAGGAATTATAAACATGCGTTATGCACACTTTGTGACGGGTTTCCCACCTTCACCGATTGTAATTCGACGTACTACTAAAGGTAACTATTACCAAATCCCATTTTTAGACCTAATTATGGCTATTTACGACAATTCAAGAGCATATAACATTAAAAAGAAAGAAAACTGTCGAAATAATAAAACTGGTCAATCTGATTACGTGCTTCTCATTTTAAGAACGCAAATACTTGCTGCCAGAGGTAATTCGGTGTATTTAATTGTACTTGGAAAAACAGCAAATGAGAAGTAAATTAATAAAATTTAAGAAAGGTATTGATCCCAAATATTTTTCATTTTCGAGTCGGACAGATAAATACGGAGGCAAAGATTCGAATAAACCAAAAGCATTACTTCGGCTTCCATTCAGTCAAAGGAAAGCGATTAAATCGCTACTGGGGTTTAAACGAGTTAAGAGGTCCTTCATAATTAATTAAGTACCTGGAACAGATGAATTATTAATGAAGCAAAGAAGTTAGCTCCGAAACGGAATGAATTTATTTTTTTTGGTAAAAAACGTAATCGATTAGCGCGATTACGACCAGCTAAGCAAATTTCGTCAGAAAATTAATTTCGAACAAATTCATATCCGGAAAATATCATATAATTATTTTAGTAAAATAAGCCTAGCGCCATTATTTTACAAAAGAGAAACTGATTTACAGGAGTGTGACTGCTAATTGCATCAACGTAAGTATTACATTCAGTCGGATTAAGTACTCTACCTCAAGTATCAAGTATTCAACCTCATACCATTCGCTACCGGAAAAAACAACCTTCGGTAAAGATGGAAATTATAAGTGGAGAAAACAATTATATTTTGCGCACATCCACAATTGCAGAACAGGGTCAAGAAGGAGCGGGTGGTCGGTCGGGACGGTCATTCTTTGCAGGAGAATTAAAGGGAAGGCAGGGAGAGGTGAAGGGGCTAAAATATGGGGAATGAAAGTAGGAGCCGTATAGATTTAGAAAAGGCCGGAGGTATAAGGAGAAAGAGGGCAGAGGAGCGAATGCTGCGGGCGAAAGGTGGGAGGGAGGGAGGCATGGTGGGGACGGGAAGGGATCAGGGGGAGAGATAAAATAAGTGGGTGGCAGGGGGAGGTGGAGTGGGGACAGAGATACACACGGAACGGCGGTGGCACCTGCCGGCTCATGCGGGTAATGAGGAAGGGAGGAGAGCGAGGGAGGGATATGGGAGCAGGGGAGGGTATATTTTTTTCCAGGGGTACTCACCTCTCTCACTCTTTAACTTTGGCGCCCACTCCCCCCTCCCTTCCCCGAATATGCCCCGCAGGTGTAAAAAAGACCCCGAGGACACGTATACACGTATATACACATACGGACACACACACACACAGTATAAGCTCTCACACGCAAACTCCCTCCTCCCTCCCTCACCCATCCTTCTCCACACCTCATTTCAGGATCGACCCCCAACTCCGCTGGTCTTCTCCCAACACCAAACTCCATAAAAAAAGCAGATGTTCCATTTAGTTAGCCATCCCTCACCCCAACCCCCTCCCCATCTCCACTCCCTCGCTCTCCGTCCCGTTCCACCCTCTCCCGCTCACACTGCTCAACCTCGCGGCATCCCGTATTTACTCGCAGACATCACATTGTCTTTATCTCTCTCTCTCTTGATGTCCTTTTTTCAACTTAACCCTTCCTCCAGCACCTCCAGGTCTTTCCCCGTTCCCACTCCACGCCTCCCTTCGCCCGTGACCCTCACTACACGAATTCTCGACCTCGCTGCTATCCGCCCCCCGCCCCTCCAACCGCGGCGCCTCCCTCCCGCACAGATGCGAGGTAATCTGTCCTTCCTCCCCAACCGACCACCCCCCCCCCACTATCCCCTCTTTCTCCCCCGCTTCTCCATTAAGCAACCAATTATGCAGGTAGCAGGACTGTGTGGAGGCGAGGGGTTGGGGGAGGAAGGTGAGGTTTAGGGATGGGAGGAGGAGGAGGGCGGCCCAAGTGGAGAGGAGATGGCGAGCTAGTGTATTTTTTCTCCACCTCCTTCGCTCCCTTCCGGGGAAGTGGGAGGGAGATGGTGAACTCGACAAGCAAATAGAAGAGTGGTTTGGCGTTTGCTATAGGTGCGGAAGGGAAAACGCGGGGAAGACGATGAACTAGCGACGCGGCTTCTTTCAGGGAGAGAATAAAAGAGACGAGGGAAGGGGGGACGGGAATGTTGGGGGGGGAAAAGAGCGGGTGCGTGCGGGGAAAAGGGTTAATACGCATGGGCCGCGCAGTCGGGTAAGGTGGGAAGTTGAGATATCGCCCGTAACCCGGATTGGTGGTTTACAAGTTGGCCTCTTCCTCGACGTGATTAGCATCGCGAGAAGACGAATAAGTTCTGAGGCGACAACGGTATCTCTGTCGAGTGTTTTTCACGAAGGGAGTAGCGCTGGGGAGGGGTGTGAGAGGATAGGCGGGGAGGGCTGGAGTGAAGGGGATCTTTAATAGCCCGCGCGCGTGTTAGCAAATCTCCGGCGAATAAATTAACGACGGAATTGGGAAAGGGAAGGAGGCACTGGAAAACCCAGGTGTTTGGCGTTTTGCGGAAAGATTGAGGCCGCTTTATTCAGCGATAAGAGGTCCGAATAATGCATTATCATTATCGTGTTGCTTCGGGGGTGAAGAGAGAAACATTGTTATTTAACTTGCTGCAGTCTTTGAAAATATCGATCCTCGAGAAATTCCCATACTTAGAAGAGGGAGATAATTGCTGAATGCACCGATCCACTGGCATTCCCAGTTGGTTTTTCTGCGAAAAAACAAACTGAATTATTTTCAGGAATTATCAGATCTGAAAATCTTGAATGATGAACCACCATACCATTAGGAACGGTGAGCCCACGTTTTTGATGAAGTTTCGCTGTCAAATGCAGTCAGGGAAATTTCATTGCTTCCCTGCTGTGGCAGAAATGATAACCTAAACGCGAAGGTTTGTTAACGACAATATCATGCGGGTCGCAATACTCTGACCCGGTGAAAATGTCGGGCTGTATTTTTCCGTGAATTGGCCATCAAGAGGGACCTAGTTTTTTTCATTCAGGGTAAAGATTCTCGCCATTAGACATTTTCTAGCACAATACGTACGTTCTATCAATAAAAGAGAATTTCGTCACACAAATAGACATATTAACAAGCAGATTTTATAACCTCGATGACAATTAAACTACCTTTTTAAAAATTGCTGAGAAAAACTATGGAAGAGTAATTCAGTGTGAAATTTACAGTAAACTTCAAAATGTCGCGTAAATAAGCTCGCGTGTTTTCGGAGCATATATCATCATTGGCTGTCAAACATAAAATAGTGCCAATGCACTTCTGGGTGCTCTCGTTTGAAGCAAGAGGCTTAGGTATTTATCCCTTTCCAGTAAGAGTACTATTGGATACCGTACTCATAAAACCTTAGAGCCTTCAAATCATAACAGGTAAACCGTTCTGTTTCTAATCACAAAATAACCCTAGAGAAATGAAAGCAATGAACAGGATGCAGACTTCAAGCCTCAACCGGCCGATTGTTGCTAATACAAAATATTACTCATGTTAACCCACACATTTGGATGATAAATAAGTAATGATAGAGCTCCAGCATGAAAATCACTCATAAATAACATGGATTAATTGCTTTAACGTCTTCTCCATCCCTGGAATGTCCATTACCCACGCGACACAAATAAGCAACCGCGAGTCAGGTTAACATATGTACTTATTTCCATAAAGAAACTAATGACAATTACCGGAAGCTATTAGCCTCTAGTCGCATGGAAATCTCTTGATAACGAAGGAATGACCACGTCAAATACATTAGTATGATACTTTCAAATTTGCATCAATACGGCCTCTGTGTAATGTTTGCATTCATTTAATTTCGAACGGGCTTCGTTTCATTACCCTTCTTTTTTTCTTAGTGAATTCCTTCCAGAAATGTCACACGTATCCTTATTTTTGCATACCGCCCACTTTTATGCAAAAACCCAAAGCCCCCCAAAATCTCGCCAAGCGTACAACCACACAACACCCGCTGTTTTTGTTTTTTTTTCTCTACACACACTTTTCTCCGGTGCTCACTAGCCATCAACGACTCCCACACCGCCTATACCCCCCTCCCCATCGCTCTCCACCTTCAAGTCCTTCGCTGCCGCCTCCTCCTCTCCTCAACCCCACCCTCCCTTTTCAGCCCTTAATCCTCCCGCATCTCCTCTTTCCCTCACTCCAGCACGTTCCACGCCTTGTGAATACTCCACTGCCACATGCCCTCCTTCCCTTGAGAGAAAAAAGATAAAAAATGAAGGGGAGGTGGATGAAAAAATTGGGTGGGGTCCCTGCGAGGGAAGAGCAGAGGGGTAGAGTTGGGGGTGGGGGGAGGGGGATTGGAGGTTGAAGGGAAATGAATTTTTTGAAAGAAAGGAGAAATCGCCATCTCCCTTTAAGTATCCCGTCCGACCCTCAGCCACCCACCCACACGACCCCTCTCTCAACTCCCCTTGCCCAACCGCGTACAAGTCTCCTAACCGCAGTCTTATTCCTAAGCGTCCACTCTATTCCCGCCTTTTCCCTCCACCGATCCTCCCCATGCATCCTTCTCCCCTCCTCCTACGATATAAAGATCATCGCCTCTTTTTTTCGAGGAAAAAAGAATACGAAAAAGGGCGAAAACCGCACCTCCCTACCCTCTACGACCACGACGCAGTACAAGTCTCCCTCTCGCACTCCTCCTTTATCTCCCCTTCTTACCGTCGTCACCCGTCTCCGCCCTTCCAGCCCCCTTCATTTGAATGCTGAACCGATTCGCCACCCCTCTTCTTCCTTAGCCCTCCGCCCCCCTCTCCCCACTTTCCTTCCCCTTCTTCAGCCGGCTCAACCCTCTTAGGGCCATCCCTCTTATCCTTCCTTCCTGCCCCTCCCTCCACCCTGCTCCCTTCCACGCAACCCATCCCCTTGCCGCCGTCCTTTTCATATGCCACCCTCCTCCGGTCATCCACTTTTTAATTCCGAGAGACGCTCGCCACTCTGGCCATCGCCATTCTCACTCTCCCCATTTTCCAACGACCCTTCCCCGTCCCACCCACCTCCCCGCCCCCTTCCATCCCCATCGAGCTGCCCACCCGGATTCCGTCCTCCTGCGACGCTCTGGATTCTACATCGACGGCGATTTTTTTCCATTAGGTCACCATGGCACTTTATTTCGATTGAAAACGTTGATGGAGTCCCGAATTATTTATGTCCTAAATTAACGTCTCGGTATAAATTAAGAAAGCGAAGACCTCGTGAAATAATGATGACGGATTTCCCTGATCTGGCAAAATCAACCAGATTATGGCCACAGATAAGCTCCGAACCGCGAATAAAAAAAATAATCTATTCATCGATGATCTGGTGATGAAATGAGTTGCTCGAGTGTCCGTACATTTCGTAATGCGAAACGGGATTTATGAAGCCGGAAATATTAAAATTGTACGAGCCAAGTAGTAATATGTATTATTTTCCAAATATATTCTCTATACTCCACTATATTTGGAGTTGCACAAAACGATTAAAAATTCAGGTGTTTTGTTTCTGAAGCAAATGGTCATTGGAAAATTTACAAGAGAAAAGCAAGTTGAAAATGTTTGTTCGCGAGATTATATGATAAAATGTTATGAGTGAATACTGATACTACATGTCTTTCCGGAGTTGCTATCTTCTCTGCAATTAGGCAAACGAGATTCAAAAGATCTGAGCTTCCTATTAGTTAAAGCCAACTGAAGTTTTCCACTTAAGGAGCATGAATTTGAGGTGCTGTCCACCCAAGAAACCTCTGCTCTCTCTCTCTCTGTCTCTCTCGTTCTTTTTTTTTCTCTTTCTCTCGTCCGCTTTTCCTTCTTCGAGATTAACCTCCCTTTCCTGGGGCAGTCGAAGAAAGGAGGAGGAAAGAGAGGGTGGCTCGGGAATGAGGCGCTTTGCAGGCGAATAGGTCCCAATTCCAGCAGACGCCTGCGCTTTTTAGCATTCGGGGTAAAAAAAAGGGGGTAATGTAAAAAAACAGAAAACCCTACTAGAGGACGCGACCACTGTAGCGGGTCTGACCGCGTTGCTAGGAAAGGAATTTGGATGCGAGTCTTTCGTTTTTACGTGGCCGAGAAATAAATGACGGTACGCTGAAGACGATCGGATGTGAACGACCGTCAAAAACCATCGCTTGCAAAATATGCTGCGTGGGATTAAAGAGAAATGATGAAGTTTTTAATTGGAAATTCGAAAGAAACGCTGCACAGATGCGCGCATAGGTAGAGTGCGTTAGTATTCCGGCCATTTGTATCAAGATTCCAATAGATGTATAGTATTTCCAGGGAAAGTACTCGTAACTGTGACGAAATCAACGAGATTCTAAGGCCAAAGGACGGCCCTGTAATTTTTATAAGTGAAAATAAAATAGAATAACGTCCCTTAATGGCCCAATATGCAGCTATAATTTCGAAAATTTAGTCTAGCCAAAAATAGCAGGAACTTAAATTAAATACGTTCATATTTTTTTAACCTAGATATCTTACGCAACACAATCCATTATTTCCAGAAGCCATATTAATTTAGGAAGAATAGATGGCCAAAGATATTTACATGCTTTCTATATCCCAAAGAAAACCACATAGTCCTTATCTCTAATATTATTCGGCTTGTTTTATCTTTCCAATTAGAAATAAAACTTCCAGGAGTGAGTTAGCGCCAGGCTAACTTTACCTTTCCGGGAAAACGTCCAGTCATAGAACTCCTTCTAACCAACCAGCTTCCTTCCCCAACCGCACACACACCCTATCCTTCCACTTCTTTCTTTTTTTCATTCACCCCTTCCCTCGGCCACCCATTCCTCCCTTTCCGCTAGAACGTCGCCCGCATCGCAAGCGGCCCCTCAGACACACCCTTCCTTTCGCCTACCCCTCTCAGCTCTTGCCGCTCCCACCCACGCACACCCCCACCCCATTCCTTTTAACAAAAACCTATTCTCCCCCCGACGCCCCCTCCCGCCCCGATACCGTCCCCTGCCACGGGACCAAGCTCCCGTTATCATGCCAAAAATCTACCCTCTACCGATGCCCTTCTTCCTAGCCCATATAACCGGCTGAATCGAACGACTTTCCCCCACAGGCTGTCCATTTATATTTCTCCACCGAAACATTATTTAAATCCGAATTTTCCGAAAATATCCGGGAGATATTTTGGTGGGCAAGAATGGAATTCTTCGATTTAGGATTCCGCATAACTACAGTCTTGATTGGATAATGGGTAGAAACTCGAAACTAATCTCTGACTATGATATTATAACATTGGACTCATGCCATTATTTTCTCATTCGTACCAGAGTGGTACCTAGCTCTACATGAATTACTTTTTCTATTTAAGTGATAAACGCCAAAATAATGTACATTGAATGAGAGGATTTGGTATAATTTAAATTATATTTCATCCTGTTTTGGGAAATTAAACGCATTACCATTACTTTGAACACTATTTCTCACAGAAATATTTCATTTGAATTCTAAAAAATTAAATCCTGAGAACTATCCTCTGCAGTGTGAAGTTTCATAATGGATAAACTCTATTAGCACATTCGTGATCCTTCAAAGTAAAATGTTTCACTGAAAAAAATATTCGTTTATAATATGTCTGAAGAAAGGTCGAAATATATCATTTTTTACTCGACTGGTAGCGCACTCAGGCGTGCGTTGGAAAAATTAGTTCCTTCTTTATCATGTTTAGAATATTCCCTTGCCTCCCTCTAAATCTTAAGCATTTACTCGTGCTGGGCCCCAATTTGCTTTTTCTGCTGCATGGCCAATGCAGGTGTGCAGGCGTGTGTAATTAGCGAGTCGCATCGGATTAAGACCGTGGGAAACATATCCGTGAAAAACATTCCTTTGATTAGTGGATTAAGTACGTCAAGGGAATGGAAGGTCAAATGATATGTGGGAGGAGAGGAGATCAGTAATTACCGCTCAAATTAACCGTAAGGAACGATAAAAACCTTGTGTCGCTGCATGCACATTGATGGAAAGTTTTTTGGCCATAAAGCATCAATCACTGACGTCAACTGACAGGCAGATATTACGGGATAAATCCCTGATAGCAATTATTTTTGTCCGAATTATTTATGCATCATGAATAAACATGACACATCAACAGAATACAATAAAGCCGGATGTTTTAACAACTGAAGTATTCGGTCTGAAAGCGTAACTCCGAAAACTGAAATATTTTGCAAACTAGCATGATAATTGCTACGATAGATTTCTGTCAGAAAACAACGATGAAAACGACATATTATTGTTAATGTGTTATTAGCAATAATTACCACACATTTGTATTCAAAAGGCCACGATCCTGGACAAAAATTGGGAGTTTTAAATCGAAGAACTGGTTCCCTCAGCACTTCGCCAAACAATAACCATGAAAAAGGGGGTTCTCCCCACTTTTCCAATAAGTTTACTTTATCTATCCCTTTGCCACGGTTCTTAATATTGAGTTGAGCCATTCTTGGAAAGGTCCTCCTCCTCTACTTTGGTAATACTTTGCTTTCCCTGCCCCACCTCCCCCAACCTGCCACTTTCGCCCTACCAGGATTCCTAAATCCTTCAATAGTCCGTCAAGAAAACCCACCCCTTCTGTTTCTTTCTCCCTACTCCTCTCGTCCCGAACCCGGCGCAAACACGGCAGGCAAACACGCAAACAAAAGGCGACGTTGCAAGTGTTGTGAGGGAGAGGGGGAAGAAAAAAGCAGCGGCAGTCCGAGGCAGTATGGAGGAGGGGGAGATGTGGTCGGTGAAGAGAGAGAGAGTGCGGGGAAGAAAGCAGAAGAAAGAGAACAGAAAGGCGAACGGGTAAGACTAGGAAAGAGGGTGCGGAGGGGAATCTTGAATGCGAAAACAATAAGACAAAAGAGGTCCTATCCCCGCTCCGCCCGACGCAGTCTAATAAATAAAACTAAACAAAAACAAATCTTGAGAGATAGGGAGAAAACAAACGAGAGGAGAGAGAGTAAGAGGAGAAAAAACAGAAGATTACATTAAGACTTGGAGAGATACGAAGCGAAATCTCTCTCGTGCAAGCCGGCCGAATCTCATACATTATTCCGAATATATTTTTCTTTTCATTTATTTTATTTATCTTATTTTATTCCCTTCATTTCCCACCCGTAGGGGATATTGCCAGCCGAAACGAGGACTCCATTCGGCCCTCCGAAATTTCCTCATGCCCTCTCGATTGCGATTGCATATTTGGTAAAGGTCAGCTAGGCCGACTAAGTAATGCTAATTTGTCATTCCGAGGTGTCCGTAATGATAATGTGTAAGGTACGAAAATGAAAGAATTTAACCCACCCCAATAAAAGCTCAGATCGAGAGATACGCAGGTTTGAAAAAAAGAAATACAGCAGATGGAACCGTCGATCTTCTGATCGTTTCTCGAGAGTGGGCCGTAAATTTCGAACGGGATTGGACGCACCTGAAGAGGTAGGTCTATAATGAGGGTTCATCCATCCTACTTAAAACTGGACCACCTCGAGAGAGAGAGACTGCAAAATGAACCGCACGCTCTGGATTGGATGTTTGCACTTAACAGTTATCGCTTCCTGGGCAATCAAAAAACGATAAAATACCCAACCCAATAAAAATTAACTCTGACATATGGGTATGTCTTTCCAAAAGGAAGACAATTTATGACGGTAGGTTTATTGGCAGCTTATTCAAAATACGGAGCCGTTATAAAATAGAAAGTATTAACGCTGCAGTTAAAATAAAAACGCTGAAATTTTAAGTGAGAAGAGATAAATACAATTATTTTACAGGGGACGCCTTCCATGCTTTTTTTGGAATAATGAATATTTTTTACGAGTGAGTTTTAATTCTGATCAAATTGTTGGTAAGCTTAATTCAAAGTAAACAAAAACAAATGCCGCATTAGTTTCTCCGTTCTTCTTTTGGTGGACATCTGCTGCATGTGAATCCCACCATTTTTATGAAGGAATTTTTTGCTCTTACTCCTGTATGGCCTTCACATGCTTGCTTTTAGGATCAAAAACAAGAGAACTTTGCACGGCGGACATTCTGGAAAACCTCTTCATTTTCATCGCTCGATGTTTTTAAAAAAAGTCAAAAGAACCAGAATACTCCCTCATTTATTTCACCGAGATGCATTCTGAAATAAATTATATAATCGGTCCCCAATATTTACGAAAGTAAATGCAAAATGCCTTGCCGTTTCCTCTTTATTTTAATAACATAAATATAGGTATTCTTAACACAGATCAAGTGAATATGCATTGAAAAATTTAATAAATACATTTTATTAATAGTTAAAATACCTAATTTAACATTAGCCAGAAATAGTACCGATCATTTTTTACAAGAGTGATGAGTGGTACTTTGAACACGAATGCTACCAAAAAAGTTAGTCAACTAATTCTATTGGCTGACGTTCCAGGTGACTAGTGACTAACTAAAATTACTCCCTCCCATAAGAACTAACCCTTAGTCCAAGACGGAGAATTAATTATGCAATGTAGTTCGCTTAGGTGCAGACCTACTGAGGCAGTGCCACTCTTTGCCACTTTCCAGTAGACCTATTCTCTTTCTTCAACCTCGCCACACGATGAGCTATCCCCTCCAGGCCCGAGAACATCTCATCCCATTTCCTCCCCACACGGCAGACGAAACCTCCGCGAGCTTACCCCGAAGGCCAGCAGGTGGTACAGCAATCCGATTGGCATCTTCCGAAGGCCGGTGTGGCAAGATGGAAAGGGAAGGCGCTGATGAGGGAGGAGTTGGGGAAGAGGAGATGGGAGCCAGAGGGAGGAGAAAGCTTACGAAAAACGGACAAATGAATAGGGAGAAGTCAGAAGAAGAATGAGGGAGAGAGAAAGAAAGGACGATTTGCGATTGCAAAGAGTGTGTTGAATCATGGGGATGTTCCGTAATACAAGAGACAGGAGCCGGATAAAACGAGAAATAGAGAAATATCAAGACGGTCAGACAACTTATTGGTCGGCTTGTGACCAGTGCGAAAATATACCCACGTCCGGCACGCAAATGAATGAAATATGCACGAGATATTAATAGAAGAAATAAAATTTGTCCGAAAAAAATAACCGTCTATCCTGTAATTATATTACAGAGTGGAATACTTTGGAGCAGACGGTCAGATGGCAACAAAGAGCAACCAATACATTCCCAATTTAGTGATCGTAAATTATGAATCAACTTGATTCTGTTACACGCCATGCGATGGAAAAATAAATTAAAAGTAGAAACTTGCCGAGCGAGTTGGCGATTCGTAAAGCCATTCTTTGATCAGGAGGTAAACGGAAGGGGCCATTTGAAGAGAAGCCGACTCGTGAGAACTGAACATTGATTACGATCAGATGGAGATGAAGCAAATGAGTAGTCAGAGTATTGAAGAAGATGGGAAATATTTACTGGCGTGAAAATGAAGGGACGAATGAGAGAGTAGGAAAGAGAGACTGGCTTTTCAAAAAATGCACCTAAGATTTTCGAAGGAAATGATCGGGGAGATGTAGGCCTGAAGAAATTACGGCGGGAGTGTGGGTATGTGGAAAAATTTGACCGAAAAAAACTACTAATGAGTGTTGAAGGAGCGACTGAAGAACTGCGCGCACACGCTTCAAACATTCCGGATGAAGATAGGATGATTAAATGGAATTTAATTTTCCTCCCGAAGTGATTATACCGTGGCGACCATCGATTTATCTCGATAATAACGCGCCTTAAAAAACCTACGCCATTAGAGACTGTGGGCGAGCTCTGAGGAGACTAAATTACAGTATTCCCTTTCAACAGAATAGCTAGGCCTTGTGGCTGCGAAATTATTTTAGGCTACGAGTGGTAGATGTTCATCACCCCGAAGACCCAAGTCTGAAAAAGATTTCATGTGACTGGCATGCTACCTCACATTACGCATTATTACAACGTCGAAGTGGTGTCCCCTAATGGGCTGATTGAAGATTGCTGACAACCATAATTTAGTCTGCAGAGACTGGAAAACGGTCATCTAATTGATTCGGATTGGTAACTTTAGTAGCACAATTTATTCAGAGTGCGAGGTTCATAGACGCGGTGATTAATGACTGTTCTTAGGAAGTTCAAGAAATGTTATCAGTACCTAAACGATAATCAATCCCGGAAGATAAGTTATCATTGTTGACCGTGTTACTTTCTTATGAATAAATATCTTGTGTGTACTACGTATTTTTAGATGTAATCCACCAGTTTGATGGAGGGTTTTACTTATGTCCAAAAAACACATTTTACAAATATAAACTGTAAGATATAACATTTCCCACTCACCAGAGTTGGTCGTGTTTGATTCCGCATCGACGACGTCCACCCTTGATTCGAGCCTCTCCTGCTTGATCCTCGGGGTCATCCTCGCGTCATCAGCGCTATCGCTCGCCTCCCGCTTCCCGCTGCTGCTGCCAGGGGTGCCGCTCCCGTTGGCGGCCGCCGCAGCCGCCGCCGCAGCCACCTCAGCCAGAAGGCGCGGCGACAGCTGCGGAGACTGGGGCGAGGACGTGGACGATGACGAGGAGTGGTGAAGATGGTTCGAGGAGGAAGGGGTTCCCGGGGGCGGGGCAGGGGGCACGCTCCCCCCGGGGGTTAGCGAGGCTGGAGGAGGGGTGCTCGGGGGCCTCGCGGGGCCATCGCCGCCGTCAGCCCCCATGCCCTCTCCGGCCTCGGAGCCGACCCCGAGCCTCTCCTCTGCCGCCGACGGAGAGGAAGAGGTGGCAGCGGGGTTGCCGGAGACCGACTTCTTAGCGTTGATGGGCGCCGAGATGCTTGGGCGCCGGGAATTGACGAGGAGAGCTTGCGGGGTGGAGCCATCGTCGCTGTCGCCCTCTTCATCGTCATCCCTCCGCCTTCGATGGTGATTGTTGTGCAAGTGGTTCGAATGCGAGTCGTAGTTCTCTTTGTTGCATGCCAGTACTTTGTGCTGGATGAACTTCACTATGTCGGAGAGTGCGAAGGGCTTCTGACATACGCCACACGTAAGGATGTCCTGGGAGGACACTTCCGCCTCCGCTAAAAAAGGAAAATTAGATTTAGATTAATTATCCATGCACAAATTCCATATATCAATACAATATTAGTTTGTTTAATGATCGATACACCGTAACAGATCGGAAATGAGCTTCGAGTAAGCATTGGAGCATATTTACATTTAATGAAGGTTCACCACACTGTTAATGTTTAAATGCAACATATGATTTAAAGCCATGGTGATAATTTGGCAAATTCGTTTCTTTGTGAACAGGAATCGAGAGCAGGTCGAATGTACAAGTGGCTGCATTTCATAAATGCGGTAGGTTATAAATTAAATAAAATCAAATTTTAAATAATCGGTCGTTTGTACTTCGGGAAGATTTTAATCATTCACTGCACTCCTTGGAACTATCACAAGCATTAGTGCACATCAACAATGGCAAGAATTTTATTCCCTTCACAGCATACAACTGGGACTAAATTGTGCACAAATAAGGGAAACCTAAGAAGGCCCGGAGTAAGGAATGAAATTTCTAGTCGCACTTGCAACCCGCAAGCCTCGGTCAAGCGAGGGGAGGAGGAAGGGAAGATGGCAACCAATGTGCACAGAAGTGCAAAGTGCTCGCGCGAAATAAAATGCGCCACTAACTAACAAGGAGATAACATGAATGTATATTGCCCGGAGGGAAGTATAACCACGGGAGAAGCAAGGATGGAGGAGGGGCTGTGTTGACCCGTGAGGGAGATGGGGGGAGGTTTCTGAAAGGAGGAGGAGAGAATGTGGGAAGAATAGGCGAATGGGGTAGGGGTCAGCGGGAGGTCCCGTGGGGAGAAGGGGTGAGAGGCTATGAGGGAGATGCTCTTTCTCCCCAGCCCTCGCTCTCTCCGCCCCCTCCGAGGGGACTGGAGGCAGGTGGGGGCGAAGGGGGCGTGGGGAGCGGGGGGTAGGCTTCCGGGATGGAGGTAGGGGTAGTGAGGCGGCCGCAACTGCCCCGAGGTTTCCACGACAACCCAAGAAAGTGGGTGGGGCCGGTTGGGAGGGGAGGAGGAGGGTGACGGTGGGGAAGGGGACGGAAAGGGTACCCCTACGGGCATTGATCGCAAAGGGGGCGGCAGCTGATGCCGGAGGGGCGGGGGGAGGACTTTTGGGAGAGAGAAAGAGAGACAGAGAGAGAAGGAACCCTTACGCCCCCATTCCGCCCCCTTCTCCCGACTCGGCAAAAACCCCTTTTTCCCCGGGAAAAATAAGAAGCGAGTGCGGGGGAGGGGAAGAAAAAGGGGGCGAGAGGGAAAGAGAAAGAAATAGAGGATGCGGCTATTTCCGCTGTATCCAGCAGGAGGCCTCCCTCTCTTCCCCTGAGGACCCTGCCTGCCCCTCTCCCACCCATTCCTGAGGAGCGCCTCACAGAGACCCTTTCGCCTCGTACACCCCGTCCTTGCCCCACCCGGACCGTCCTTTTCCAGCGTTTTCTCATTCTACTGGAGTAAGGCGTCGTCCATTGCTTTTTGACCCTTTCCAAGGAATTTAATTTTTTCTCCCCGCTTCCTCCTCCGAGAAAGAAAACTTTCCAGGCGCATTTCTGGGGTATCTCCACAAATATAACACTTAAACGCAATATTCAACTGCAAAACTGAAATATCTCAGAAACAGAAAAGGAAGCATGAGGTTCCTCCATTCCAAATTCATCACTCAAAGTATATGAGAGATTAACTGCCGAAATAGGAATGGAATGGGAGTGTACATTAAAATTTAAAAATAATACGGACTGAAACCGTGAGGTTTGTATCCTTTAGGGACGAATAAGCTCTACTTTTCACTGCAAAGGAATAAAGAATTGGATCGCGAATAATCACGACTTCGGCGCTTCGTGAGGATACGTTGCATGCGAAACCTTAATTACGTCATGCATAAAACGAAAACAAAGAGTCACGAATTGAAAAGGCTAAGACCAGCGACATAGGACAATTGTAAAGTTTGAGGTCCAAAAGGTCGGGATGTTTTTATTACTACGGAGCACCTCCGCCGTCTTTAGGCACGCCCGCAAGAGGAGGGGGGAAAACAAAAGAAACGGCAAACTGCGGCGAAAAGGTAAAGGGAGTCACCCCAAGAGGCCGATCCGACGTTAAAAATTTCGCAACACCACTCGCGTCGGAGGCGGTGGAAATGGCATTTACCCCCACCCACCCCTAAACCTCCCCTCCGCCACACACCTCCCTCGCCCGCCAAGTAATTCCCGCGGCTTCGCAACGCAAAGGGCCCGGGAAGAGACGGAGAAAGGGCTGGGGTGAGGATATAAGAAGGCCGCCTGCTCTAGATACGAAGAAGGGAGGTGGAAAAGGAGGGAAAAAACACGTCGGGCGAGGGGAGCGGCGTGGGAGGAGGGAGGAGAGTGACGGAGGGAGGAGTTGGGGTTTGGAGCGAGAGGGACGGGACGTGGGGAGAAATAAGAGTGGAGAATGACACGAGGCATGCGCAGGACGTGCCCTGGGCAGCGAGGAGGAGTCCGGGGTGTGTGCGGGGGTGGTCCTTGGGAGAGTGGGCGAGTGTGGGGGCTATTCCGGGGAGTGGTCGAAGGGTCAGCGGCGGCGGGAAGTGGCGTGCGGGAGGAAGCCGTGGAGGGCGTGGGGGTAGGGGATGGGGGGAGTGGGGAGGGGACGGGAGAGTAGGGGGGGAGAGTGGGCAGCTCGGCTCTCGGGGCGTGTGTTATATGCCTTTTAGGGTCCAGCCATTGGTCAGTCTCTCTGGTCAGTCCGAATGTGGTGCTTGGCGACGGGGAGGGAACGGGGGTGGCGAGGAGTGGATGGGTGTGGCATATGTGTGTGGGGGTGGCCGAGGGACCGATTGGATTGGGTGTGTGCTGCGGTTGGAGATTGGGAGGGCAGGCATGGACATTCGCTGACCTCTCCTTCGCACGCTCCCTTTCCATTTGTTCGTCGCCACAGTTGCAGGGGAGAACACTGCGCCCAACCACAGAGCAGATGAGGGATGACGAGTGCGTGGTCAGAATATTACTAATATTAATGGACTGGGCGAGGACGGGGAATGGGAGCAGGGAGAATACATGAAGTCTGCTCACCCTACATTGTGACCGAGTTCAGGGCTATGCTTCTCATAGTTTCACCTCGAAATCTCTTAATAAATTACCTTTCCTAAAACCTATTATATTCCCCCATAAAAAATACATATGGATATTTATGATGGATGTCCACGCAATGCAAATCATCCAGATTTAAATCATTTCAACAACCTAACATGCACACTCAATAATTATACCACGGAAATACCAAACATACCTTAAAAAGGAAAATAAATTGTCTTAAATAAACAATTAGTATTATTCTCATTCATGATTTTCAATTTATTTTTTAGTAATGCTACTTGTCATGAAAAAGAACTGATTCTTGATACAGAATTTTCCTTACTTTGGATTTTAAACACTTAAAATAGTTGGAAACAATCGTGGAAGTGGTAGTACCTTTATAATCATTGTCATTACAAGGTACATAATGGGTATATTGTTGTGAAAGAATTACGCCCCTGGAAGAGGAAACACTTGCAAATGGGAAATCTTTGTTTCAAATCTGAATTTCCTTAGCACTCATCATTTTAAATTCCAAACTCTGCCACTTATTTCACTCGTGTTATTCAAGCCTTCATCTCCGCAAAGGTTCGCACAGGAGCGCCTTACCCGTACTTGCTATCCACTTCGACTACGCCTTTCCTCCACGTCGTATTTTTTAACCACACACGCCAACGCACGCACGGATATAACCCACTCCCTCCCGACATCGCCCTCCCTTCCCAAGATCCAGATTACACCACATTTTTCCTCTTCCCAGGAGGACTCTCCTCCTGCCGCTCTTTGACCCATCACTACCTCCTCACCCTCCCCCGCCTCCTTTCACCCCACCCTTTCGACCACTCTTGAAAACTCCCGTATGGCGAAGCAGCAAAAGCAGAGAACAATAGGGGGAGAGGGACCAGAGGATGACAAGACGGAGGCACCCCGCTCTCTTTGTCCTGACCAAAGAAGATCAATAAGTCTCCAAAGTCCTGTGTCCCATGCCACCGTACCTGCCTCTCGCCCTTCCCCTCCCCCCTGCATCACCTTGCCTGACCCCTCCCTACCCCTGCCCCCATCCCTCATCCTCCTCTTTCTGTCCTTCTTTCCTATTCCCGAGGTCCCTAGAGAGCCATGCTGCGGCGGACACCGCCCCCCTACCCCGACAGCCTTTTCTCCAACCCTTCGGGACAAGGGAATTCCGATTCTGACCAACAACACCCTCTTCTTTAAGTTTACCCTGAGTCCAAAAACCCCGCTACGCCACTCTAGCCCCGCCCATAAGCGCCTATAACCCACACCCCCATGCGCCTACGCCTCCAAAATAACAACATCAACACAAAAGATTTCCGGATTCCAAGGCGTGCTACTGCAACCACTAGCCATTAAAGAAAATTAAACAAAATTAAAACATATGCGTGTAATTTTTAAACAGACTATTACTGCATGAGAGCCTACCGATAAATTATAATAAATTAACGGTAGATTTCAATGCTGGGATTACGTTTTCACACTTCAGTTGTCATGATTTAATTTTTCACTCATCTATACGCGTGATGATAAGATACGTAGCTAGTGGGAAGAGCATTCCGCTGCTGTATAAGTGTCTCCGGTTGGAATTCGGGTGATCCCTCGGGACAAATCTCCACCTTCCTCCCTATTTTCCATTAAGGCTGATTAACTTTAGAACTTTATGGAAACCTCATGTTACATAGTGACAGGCGATACGTGTGAATTTCACGCGTGGTAGTGTTTATAACTTGGCGAACCCTACATTCACATTAACTGTCGAACTGAAGACTGTAATTTATATTTGTATGCAACCAAAAGTTGTGAGTAATAGACATTTTAGGTAAATCTTTGCTAATACCTTTGAAGTGAGGGAGACATAAAATATAAGTACAAGGTACCAAAGTATAAAGTATAAGGTACCAAGAAACTGCGGGAGATGCCGCGACAGTAACTGTTAACGGAGTCATCCGCTATAATTGCGTATTACAATGGACCAATTTCAGATTGTAAAAATTCCGGTCAAGTTCAAGGATTTTTACACTTTTAAATTGTTGCATTTTATTATTCATGCTAATTATTCGACGGCAATACATATGCTCTATTATGGTTGAAATTTTTATTACATCTTTGGAAAATAAATTTACAGGTGTGAAGAACAAAATGCCTCAGCGAACAATTAAAATAGCCAAAAAATTCAAAGTTCAAAAGTGCCTACTCGAATAGAAAAGAAAGAAGCAGACACCCCGTGAGCCGCAGACAAAGAAACCCAAATTATAAACAAAAGGTCCGGCCGGTTTATGCCCTATCTGCATTTCAGACACTCCACACAGCCCCGCGTCACGAGTGCTGCTGTGGTAGTCACACCCCCTCAGGATGCGAGCATATGTCCAAAAAATGGGAAGTGACGAAGGGCGGGCCGAAGGAGAGTGATAGAGAGGGAGGTGATGTCCACGCAGCGGCAGCACTCCAGCCCTGCGTCGAAGATGATTCATGTTAGGGGCATCGAAAACCCGACGTCCGTCCTTCAATCTCCCTCTTTTCACCACCGACGTCCCCCTCCGCGCTCCGCCGCCTCCATCCCCTCCACCCCACTCTCTCTATTCATTACACACCTCCCTCCATACCCCACCCACGTCTGTCCCGCTGAAAGACGCCGCCACCCCGTCATAACCCCATCTGCTCTCCCCCCCCCGTGTGCGAGCGTGAGATAGGGCATTAGGGGAAGGCGGCGTGGACGGACAAATAGCCGGTGCGCAACCCCTTGTGCCCGAGCAAATTGCGTCCACTGCCACTTGCGTCACATAAGAATCCTAGGGGCCTTCCCCTTCAAGCGGAGGAAGGGTGTGGTAAGGGTAAGGCCGAGAACAAAGGACGGTCGAGAGAAGGGGGTCGACGGCGGGCGAGGGCGGGGGAGGCGGGTGGAGGAGGACAGTGAGGGGGCGGAGTGGGAGTCCGAAGAGTGCGGGGGGCCTGATGTATCATCGCCTCCCAGTCGGCGTCCGAGCTTAACGAGGATGCAGAGGATGAGCCAAAAATTTTCCTCCCGTTTTAAACCGATTTTTAAACTCCGTGGAGACTGACTTCTCTTAAGGGAGATTTAGAGGAGTGCACCATAGTGGAAAAAGCATGATTACCAAGGATATTTTGGGAAGTTTTATAGTCAATTTTTCATAGCCGCGTCCTTCATCAATACAATATTTGTCTGATTCGAGAGGTGACTATCGCTACCGATGCTAAGGATAAATAAGGTTACGTCTGAGCCGAAAATAGCAGTGTGTTATTTTAAAGCCTGAAACAAATGATGCTATTTAAATAAGTCAAAATAGCTTCTAAATTCTAAAAACTAGCTTCTTCATTGATTTTTAGTATCGACTATGATTACAACTGTTTACTGTAGTTTTAAAGAAAAATTATACCATTATGCGTATGCATCAAAGCCTCGGAACGACGAAAGAGAAATTGTCAAAGATTAAGTTTGTAAAATTACTAATTCTTGGTTTTTTGGCGTCTTAAATCGTTCACGCTACGTTGAACCTTAGTCAGGTCGTTATTTTAAAGAGTTAAAATAATCTGAAACCATCATGTACTTCCAAACATTAAATTCGAAGTAATATTTGTAAGATGTTCGATATAATGCACAAAATTAGTCATCTTCAGGCATGAAAATTGAACGAAATTGCCTCCGAAATTGAAACAGCACCATTATTTGAAAATTTGAACATGCACAGACGGAACGCACACAAAAATCCGAGCACTCTTGCTTTCAGGGCCAGAGAGGCGCTCAGGAGCTCGCGCAAAACGCGTAAGGACAAAATGGGAGTTTTTGCCCAACAGGCAGGACAACCACTGAGCACGAGAGTGTACCCCTTCCACATTTCGTCAATGCGTTTCTTTTCTGCCACCTCTCCGCATATTCCCTCCCCCTCATCTATCTTTCCCCTCCCGTAAGTGATACCTCCGCCGTCGCTAACCCAATTGCAACTGGCTCCTTCACAATCAAAGACTTCGTCATCACCTCCTCCTCCTCCCTCCCCCCCACTATTTCCATTTTCACCAAAAAAACTCATATGTGAGACCGCCATCGGCTTCTACCCATTAAATAACGACGACGCGACCCTCTTTCACATCCCCTCACCCGCCCCCCCTCAACCCCCCACAAAAGTCTTCCCACCTTCGTCCTCCCACACTCCTGAATTGTGAAGGGAGACTAAATTTCTGGCCCTCTCGCCCACCCCCCAATGCGTCTCCTCTCTCACGCCAACCCTCCTCACTTTCTATCCTCTCTATTCTCTCTCCCCGACCCCATCCATCTCATTCGCACCCCTATAAACCCGCTCACGGCATATATACGTACGTGTACTCCCCTCAAGGCTCTTAAACACACCATTAAGTGAGTTTGAACTATAGCGCACGCGAACGCGAGGGCTGCGCGCGCGAGAACGCCTCACGATATGGGTATCACACAAAAGAAAAGCGGAGGGCGGGTCCAAACCCGTGGCTACAAGCTCCTGGTGCAAACATAAGACAGCACAATGCACTGATTAGCACATAATTGACAAGAATTTAGCGGAAAACAAGTGTTACTATCGATTCGAAATAGGGATTATTTCTAGCCAAAGCGGAACAGCGTGCATCTCCGTTGTAGTGCAGAAGGAATCATTTAAAGGTGGATATGGGAAGCCTTCAGGTCCTCATTAAATGAGGATTTATTCCCTAGAATTATTCTGCTCATATCATAACGGAGCATCCCGACGCTAATTATTTAATCTCTCCGAATACCATGCTAACCTATGTCGAAACAAATACGTATTGTGCTCACAGTGGATACTGACAAAAGGAAACGAAATAGTCTCCACTTCAACAATCTATTCGTACGTTTGCCGGGATCTGCCATCAGCAGGTCTCACGGCCACTGATTCAGTCAGTGTCCACCGACCCCAGAGAAGGAGAGAACGCGCAGGAGAGAAAAATAAAGGATAGACGGAGACAAAAAAAATATTTTTTTTTCGAAAAATGTTCGAACGCGGTGAACCTCGCACATCAACCCTTTCTTTCTCCTCCCTTTTCAGGAGACTGAAAAATCGAGAGAGCATTTAAAAGGGTGTCAGAGGGGGTGATGGGGACGGCCGTGAGGGAGGAGGGGGGCTTGTGGTATATGGAGGAGGAGAAGTGAGGCAGGGTTTGTGGGAAAAAGGGGCTAAAGAAGGGATTGGATGGCCATGGCGTCACAGCTCCCCACCCACCAGACGACTCACACCCAGCTGCCGTGCGCCCCCCGACACTCCAAACCAATGCCCTACCCCACCCAACCGCCCGCCCGCCCCCACTCGCCCCGGCACGCCTCGCTGCCCGCCCCCTCTCGATCCTCCTCCCCCGCCCGCCCCCGATGCCCTAATGCCCAGGCTCCATATCCCTCTTCATGACCGATTCGCACTTGCATCACATCCAAAAACCCTTCAGCCACGGCCTCCCTTTGCAGCCCAAAAGTCTCGGTGCCGCACAATACGCCATTAGGGTTGGCGGATTGCTGCTGGTGATAGTGATTGCACCGCGGGGAGGTTTGGAGAGACTGGAAAAGTGGTGCTGGAGCGGGGGGTGAGGGTGGCAGGGAGGATAGGGTGGAATGATGACGGACAAAAAGGAAGAGTGGTGAGAGGCGTTGGAGAGGAGGAATGCTAAGAGATTTTGCGTTCTACGTCAACTCTCTACGTACAGCCTGTATGCATATATTCCCTCGGACCAGAAAACCTGTGACATCTGACTGCAAAACGCATGGAATTCATCGCACACCGAAAGTCGTCGGCTTATAACGTTTTCAGCAGGTATGAAAAATATTAAAGAATATTTTTTAAATATCGCTCAATGCGTCGCAGGAATTCCCAGAAGAAAGAGCTAAAAAAATATGTTCACATTAAAGAAACCATACGATCATGTGCCATGAACCAATTGATGATCTAAGAAAACGGAAGTGTACGGTGTACTCTACCATAAAGCAACCTGACCGCCATTTCACGTTTTAGTTTTCACGCGAATACGTATTAATTAAAACAATGTTGGTACCGCCGATGTTGGACGATTTCTTTCTTCGGCAATAAGAATTAATATAGCGCGTAAACTTTTGAGGATGACAAACTTGATGGGCATAGACTTTTTGGACGAATGACCATTAGACTGTAAGGAAGCGAAAGGGGAGGAAATAGAGGAAACATAATGAGAGGTTGAAAGAATGGGGATGGCATAAGAAGAAGGGGGTCGGAAATGCAAAGGGTGGATCCGAATAAGGGAGCAGTGATTTGCGAAATGAGAGCGCACTCGCGAGTGAGACAAAAGACCTAATGCAATGGGCAGCAAGGGAAAAAAATTCGGAGAACGAGTGTCGATGGTCATGTAGAATAAGGAAGTGAACGGCCAAGGGATTCAGGATATGCGCGACCTCTAATGAAGACAGTGAAATATGCCCTCAACTTGTCGACTGAAATCACGAAAACATTTAATCCACAATGATAATTGTCTATCAAATTAAAGATCGAATCAGTGCCCTAACTCAAAGTCATTTTAGCTCTTCTCAGCCAATTTTGAAGAGCCGACATCCAAATAATTGTTTCATAATTTTCCTCATACGTTCCCATTTAAAACTTGGGTTTTATTAATATTTTAATCTCTCGCTTAATTAAATGCCAAAAGGGACTCTCTAATTACAGAATTATTTGTTACCGCAGGATAACCGGAATAATGCATATTAGCTTAGAATTGATACAATACTAGCACAGTAGGAAGCCCCGAAAATATCTGTCTTCCCACGACAAAAGAGAAATGAACTTGAGAATCAGATGTACGATTTCTGAGAAAATCTTTGAGGGTTGTGAAACTAAGGCCTGCGCATTGCAGTTCATTCTTCACGTATAAGAAAACAATACTATTCCCTGGAAATGAAGTAACTCGGTGCTTTAACCACCATTAAGAATCCCAAGGAAATAAACCATCGTCTGTTTCACGCACAAGTGAGTCTCGGAGTCAAGAGCATGGCGTGAGAAGGGGAGACAGGTGTGGGGGATGGGAGGAGGAAGAGAGGCTTTGCCATATCCTAGGAAACGGAGAAAGACCGGGAGGAGGGGAGAGTCCAGGCACACACACACACACACGCACAAGGCGTTGTTGGAGGATAGAGGAAGGAAGAGAGAGAGATATATAACCACTCGTGGAGTAGACCCTCTCTTTACCTCAGTGCCTCCAAACCTCAATTCGCAGGGAATCTCCTTCCGCCGAGAGAACGACGGGCAGGCCGGCGAGAGGTCGATTACGTTATGGGAGAAAGAGCACTTCGCCACTCGGCCGTATTTCCATCCTTCCCAGCCCGCCCTTCCCTTCTCATACCAGCCACCGGCTCCTCTCCGGCCCACGGACACGCGCTGCCTCCTCCTCCTTTCCTCCCCCCTCGATCCCTGGCCACCCTCTTCAACCCCCACCCACCTCCCTTTCGCCCGCCCGCCCCAAAACCTCAAGACGAAGAGATGGATCTCCCACGGCAACTGGACTAATGGACGAGTGGATGTCGCGAAGGAAGGCTCAACTGCGGCGAGGAGGGTTGAGGCGGGAGAGGGGATGGGCCGATCGAGGGGTAGGGCTAGACGAGGACGAATGGGAACCGTCTCATAAGGGCATAGAAGGATATTTCAAGTGAATATTTTACATCTGAACGAACGCGAAAATCGAACAAGATTAAATTATTTATCCCTGGCGTCCACGAATCATCGCCTATTTGGCCGTTCGAGGAGCGTTGGGGGCTCACGATATGCCGATCACTTATGCCTAATCTGACCGTACGTGACAATCAACCTCGGGAGAGATGCAATGTGACCTCGAGATAAGTCAGTAGTTTACCGAACCACTACACCGAAATGGAATATACGTGTAGTTCGCACAGGGGAAAATATTTCGTGCCAAATTTAGTCCAGTGAATTACACTATTTCTTAACAGTTATCATTTATTAGTGCTATGAAAGGAATTCAATCAACTAATGATAAATTACATGAAATAATTCTCCCTGCGTAATCACATTGAGTATTTCAACATTTCATAATTTATATTAGTGGAAATTCGTTTAATAACATTGAGCGGCAACTGAATTTAAAATTAATTATTCTTCTGTAAAATATTCGTAAAAGTATGAACAAAACTAAGTGATTCCATTGGAAAACGTTTAAATTTTGACAAGGTTTGGTTAATAGTATGAAAAGTATATCATCTCACTTGTGACACACTCCGTTTTCCATCAAATCGACCTAGATGAGGCATGTTAAGGTACATGAGAGTGATATTACGCTAAAAAAATAAAATGAGTTTACATAAAATTCTTAGAGAGCATATAAGACGGCTCTTGGAGTACTGTGGGCAACACAATCGCCGAGCGGTTGATAGCTGTGTTGGGGCGACGTTATGGGAAAGGGAGGAAGGGGATGGATAGCCCCAAATGGGTGAGGGATGAATAAAAGCGAGCATGAGGCCCGCGAAGAGACGTGTGGGGGGCCCCAGGGTCATGTGACGGAGACGGGGGAAATGGCGAGGACAAAAAAAAGCACACCATCTGTGGTCATCGCCATTCACACCACGGGGGTCGCAGAGAGGGGTTTTGGGAAATGAGCGCAGGCCAAGCAGGGGCCCTAGGATAGAAACCGGGGTTGTGTGTGGGGGTGGTAGGAGAGAGGCACACGTGGGCTGAAGGGGTGGGAGGTGAAGGATGGATGGGGGTTACAAGTACCAGAAGCTGCGAGAGGGAGGGCGGAAGGGGCGCGATCCAGTAACCCGCCTACGACACTCCCCCTGCATATCCCTCAATCCTTATCCACCCACCCACCCCCGCCCCCTTTCTTTTTGCCCCCAACTTAACTGCACAAACAACCAACAATGCCCTCGAGCTCAAATTGGAGTCTGAGGGTGTGTTGTGTCCCCCAAAAATAAAAGCAAAATGTCCGAGGGTTCGTAAACCAACTGACTCGCCAAGCGGTTCAAACTGTCGCGTTGAGGTCCTCAAGAATGAGGGAGAATTTAGAAGTCTTTCCCCATAAATAAACAAGAGTCCAGCCGTATCCCATTAAAACATCCACTAAGAGGGCGCATTTAAAAAATTTAGAGGCGAAACAAAGGCTCATAAACTTTTAATTGTCTTACTTTGTGGTAAATCTCGAACTAGCCCCTCAGACCATAAATCACATGACAGACTAAACGGTAAATCTAAGAAAAATGTTATCCAACGCAACATTTAATGGAGCGATAATATACGAGAGGCTACATGTAACTCAAGGCATTAATTTAACAGGTGACATATTGGTTTGACCAATCTCTTACTCTTAGCTTAACAAGGAGGAGAACTAAAATTGTATGATTATCGAAGCCTTCATAGGAAAAAATATTATCATGCATTGATGTGAAACGTTATATCCTTAATTCAATGAATCGGCGAATTTAAAATTTACTTATTGTGTTGAGATGATAACAACAATTAATCGAAGAAAATATTTTATTTCAGACACTAGAGTGACCCATCTTCTTGGGTAGGAATTAAGAAAACAAATTAGAAGGTCATATTTGTTCTTAAATGCGTATAGCGGAAAAAAGGAACCAGGCCTAATCTTTAATCCTTTTAAGTTTCCCCCGGTTCCCAGATGCTAGCAATCGGTCAATCATCCCCCCTCCCTTATTGAACGTAACCGGCGCAGCCAATCGAACCGTTCCTACGTGCTTGTATATACGCCCTGGAGGAGACCGACGTTGCCGCATTCCTGGCGCTGCCGCGGGGATGGTAGATATACTGCGCCGCAGTGGGGGAACGGAGCGTTTGAGGGTGGGGGGTAGAGAGAGAGAGAGGGACGTCCAGCAGGAAAACGTTGGGTTAGGTTGGAGCTGGATTCGAAGGGGAAGGAGAATGAAATGGCTATCTCACTTAGGCGGAGATTGGTCGTAGCATGAGAATACCCAATCAGTTTTGATTAGGTCTGGTTCTTGGGAACACGAATGAGGAGCGTAAAACTCTTGAACCGAGCGAAATAAAGTGGCTGCTGGGCATTCGATTGTTCTTCGGTGGATGGTTGTGGAAACAAGTTTGGAGCTATAAAAAATCATAACAGTAAACTCCCAAAACAGATCTTCTTAAATATACTAATTTCATACTCGATGGCCGGGTAAAATAATACACACATGAACGTATTTTCTCGAACATCATGCATTTTTGCAATGATCAGAAGTAATCAATTCGGCTTCGATGAAACCTACATGATCAGGTGACAAATGTGACGAACGAAAATGAATCAATAAGAAATATTGATAATTAATAAAAATTACCACATTGGTAGAATTTTATTACAGGGTTAAAATAGGAGTTGAATGAATAATAGCTTAAACTCTTTTTAAATTTCAAACCCCTATGAAAGAGGTATGATATGTAAAATACTACTTTGGAACAAAACTTAACAAAATTCAACGTCAAAGAAGCAAAGAGAAGCGATGCCTGTAGTGATGGAATTTGCCCGAGGTGTGAGAGAAAGAGCTAGCTAGATCAGTTATCTCAGCTTTCGAAGTAGGCAGAACTTAAGAATCAGTACAAGCGTCGAAGAACGCTCGGGGGGAAATTGGAGATAAGAAGAACGAGAGAAGGGAAAGATTGAGAAATTACTTACCCAATGCTGTAGATAGCACGGCGATACAACCAACGTATTGAGGGGAATGATTTCTGGGACGAAAAAAATGTAAGGAGATTGAATGAGAGAAAACAGGAGAGAGAGAAAACCCATCTTGTAAAGACTGAATCTCGATGGCGAATGGATCACGAGAGAAGACGATATAAAACTCCATCGCTGACGTATCCCTTACATATATATATATATATATATATATATATATATATATATATATATATATATATATATATAAGCATAGATACCATATATCTGCGCGACTGCAAACATATGTATACACACACTCGTCTGCGAAGAACCCGAGGAGGACACGGGATGGGTACGGCTGCGGCAAGCGGGGGTGGGGCCTGAGGAGTCCGCTTGGCGGCATTAATCTTGCCATCATGGGCCAATAGATGTCCGTGGATGGAGCCACGGGAGGAAACAAGATCAACGAGGCGCCGGTGGGCCGAATTGAAGACGGAAGGTCGGCAATGGAGGTGGATAGGAGGGGAAGAGGTGAATATGTGAGGGCAGGCTCAGTTTAGATAGGTCGAGAGGGTGTGGGGAGGAATTTTTGCCCTCGAGTGGACGACGGAAGGGGAGGGAAATTTGATTGGGGCGAAAGAGCGAAATAGGGCGGCCGAAAATGAAGAAACAAGTTGGGAACTCGATTCGGGGATATAAAGAGAAAAGGGGCGAAGAGAGAGCAGTGGATAGGGACGGGGAAGTGGATTTGGAGGGTGAGACGATTCGTATTGGTGAATTGGAGATTGACCTTCGGGGGAAGGGGGCGGAAGGCAACTCCGAGTCAAAAAAATAATAAAGAGGGTAGTCTCATCCCCGGAAGTGGACTGTGCCGATAAGTCGACCGGGGCCGATCGCATTGCTGCGGTGGGTTGGCGTGGAGGAGGTGGGGGGGGGGGTCGGAAGATTTCGGTGAGGGATTGTATGGGTGAAGCTAAGAGGAGAGATGGAAGTTGTAGGGGCGGGGGAGAAGAGATACGACGAAATTGCTGGATGCGGCGAGTTAGCGGGGTCCAGTGGGGGGAGGGAGGAGGAATCGGATGGGCGAATGGTCCTCCCTGCCGGTAATTTATCTGCTTGTATGCCATTTGTATGGATATTGCGGAGCGTGGAAGCTCCCACTAAATCGTTTTGGAGAATCAGGAAAGACAGAATGTTGTTTTGTCGGAAGATTATTCTTGGTGAGGTAAAAATGGAAAGGAGGAACAGCAACAAATCAATCGCCATTACTACAATTTCTAAACGATATCGGCTACACGGCGCTGTAAAATTTGGCCCATACCCTGCCTACAAATAAGTCTAATCCACCAAAATGGTACCGTTTTATATCCGACCATGTCGCATAGAAACAACAATTAAGTGTACTAGATTAAACAGATATGAAACCATAGGTGTTATTTTGCTCTGTTTAGACCACATTTAGAAAATGCCGCAAGTATTTGGGATTCTTGGGAGAAAATCTGACAAAAAGAACTAAATAAAGTCCAGAGAAAATACGCCGAATTCGTGAAAAATATATATGACAAGACCACAAGTGTTTCAGGTCTCTTAGGGGATTTAGACTGGGAGCCCCTTGAAATACGAAGAGAACAAGCAAGCCTAAAACTTTTAGAAAGATTCAGAACCAGCGAGTTTAACGATGACACAAAAGGAATAATAAGGGCCCCACACTACTTAGGTAGATCAGACCACATAGATAAAATAAGGGAGATACAGCTAGATTCCAATACAGATAGATTCAAATACTCATTCTTCCCCAGAACAATCATAAATCATAATAATAAGAATCCGAAGTCCATTTAGAAATATTAAAAACATTTAAGGTACACGTCGGAACAAAATTAAAAATTCAAAGATTGTGCATGTGTGTGTTTGTTGGTAGTTTGTGGGTTTGCATGTGTTTGAAAGGGTTGGGGCGAAAGGGTTCGTGCATGAATGGTTACCATGTTTGGTTTGTGGGCTAAAAATTCTTGGCTTCTGCGTGCTTTTTTTCCCTAATTTACGGGCGGTGCAACACCCCCCGCCACACGCCCTTGTGGCGGCTTGCGGGGTATTGAGTAGATGTAGATCAATAATAAATAATGGCAAATAAATTGTACATGGTCTTCCTGCATTTTGATTGTAACACGAGAAAGAAAGAAACGCAAACGTTTAGACGTGTGTTTGCCCGATTCATAAGAAACGTTCAGCACTTTCTTCCAAAGGGCAAAATGCCGACAAATCTTCGTCTTCACAGAAAAGTATGCAGGATTCACATTTTCTGGCAATGAGAAATAATTAATCTCAGCCTGACAAAACCAAAATTGCTGACAACTACGTAAATGGCTGCCCATTAATAGCTAATACGATGTTTCTAAGAACGAAAAGGGGAGAAGGAATGAGGTTTAGTTCATGGTGACCATAATATCTAAACATCTTTAAAACCGCTTTTAGCCCACTAATCATACAACGGAACAGTGTCTTCACCCTGCCATTATTAGTTAAAATCTTCTTTTACTACTGGTTTCTTTACGTAAAAAAATAACGGAAACTGTAAAAACTCAGACAAACGATCGGACGAGCGAGGTTGACATAAACTGATGCTTCGCTGGGCAATCGGTTAAGCGTAACGAAGACACCCGCCGTGAAATGATCGCACAAAGTGGTTTCCCGGAAAATTCCGCCTGCATACTAGTTGGCAGGAAAGGAAAAATTGACCACAGTTAAGGGCCTGATGCGACTGCGGAGGGGCAAAGCAGGAGCGGATTTCCAAATGCGCCTGCTGCATATGCGACCCGTTTTACAAATACGATAATTGGAGGCTTCGCCACCTACGGCGCGAGGGTGCACCTCTCTTCTTGCTAACCGGGAAGGAGACTGGCCTTCTACCTTTTAAAGGACAGCCAGCCTCTGGATGGGACTCGAAGGGGACTCCAGAGAAGGTTCGGGTGCCCGAGGTCATTCGATATCCCTTGTCACTTGCAGCCTCAACAGCTACTTCCTATCCGACTCTCGGAAATGCCGAATGATTAGCCTCTGGAGGATAAAGAGGTGCTAGTCAGGGATTGTGGAGAGGACGAGCGCGAAATCCCGACGAAAACATAGTATCCCTGTCCCCACAACTGACCATGTTTCAGGCCTTTCGCTTCTGGTGGCCCTTAACCCCTTTGGCTGAAAAGGGGAAGATTTTCCCCGAATACATAAGGAGAGATCATTTCATTCTATTTGGAAGGGGCAACGAGCACGGGTGTGTCCTACCGATCCATGTATATTGTTATTGCAGCTTCCATCCGCAAACAATCACTCATCCCGGGCGGAGGGCGGGCGCTCCGATGATCCGTGGAAAAATTGAATGGGTTTTTGGGACAGAAAGGGTAGAGAGTGCCCGATGATCTTTTCATAGGCCATTTATCGAAAAGTTTTAGTCAAGGGGAGCGAGCGTAGGACGGGGAAATGAGAGGGAAAAAAGGGTTAGTGAGAAGGGTTGAGGGGAAGGGCTTTTTCCCGGGAAGTGAGGAGTTTGGAGGGGTTGGTGGGGGGGACGCATGGATGTGACAAGGGAATAAAGAAAAAGGAAAACGTGCCGTCCTCCCTTCGAAGGAGGGAACGTCGCCATTGGACGCTGGCAGGAGACATATCGCGACGAGATGGGATTGAACTCTTTATGTCTTTGGATGTGTGTGTGTCTATGTGTACGCGAAAACTCTTTTACCTCCCGGTGTTTTCCTGGATGAAGCATCGCAAACGAATTCGGGCATGCCCTCTTACAAACCCCAGGACGAAATACATCGACATCGGAAAAAATACTCGTCCCTATGCGGTCCACACGTGCCGGCGGTTTGTTCCATCGACCCCCGAACACTGCGACGGCAGAGGGGAGGGATATGGGAGGGGGACGAATGGAAGCTCCCAGTAGGGACGTCAACAAGACCATCCGCGGAATCTGTTCGTAAAAGGACCACACTTCCCACAGTCCCCGCGGTCATTAATTCCGTCCTATCCTGACGCGGGTGGACCCTCGCCTGCGTCAACATTATGGTGAAAAGCTGTACTACATGAAAACAATTGTTATCCACACATATTTCACGCCTTTATCGTTAAATAATTTGAGGTATGTCAACATTGAGCATATTCTGCGTTAAAAGTGAACTCGGTGTTAACAGGGTAAATAATTTTACTTTCTCATATTAAGGAATTAATTTCATGATTTAGTTATATTCTAGATTAGCAAGGAACCTATGGAGCTAGAATAACTTTTTGCTATCAATGTCGTGGCAGTATATTTGACAATTTAATAACCGTTCATCACGATTTCTCGCCCGTAATGGACGAGGTATACCATGGAGAGAGTCGTACAACTGTGCTGCTATTTACGTTTTAATATAATATAGTATACTCTAGTATGATCATGAGAAAATATTTTTATTTTTTTTCAAGAGAATTACATTTGAAAATAAAGTAACTATTAGATTGTATTTCCCTAAGAGAGACATCTCTTCCACCCCCGATTGTCTCTTTAGTAAAGAGTATCTCTTGATTATTTTAATACCCAAGGAGGGATTGAGTTTGAAAAGCTTAGGGTCATTCTTAAACCCAAAACAAAATCACTAAGCTATAACTTAAAGTTACTCGTAGATACATTATCTTCCTAGGCAGAAACGATACCAGGCACCTTCGAGGAGAGTAATTTTACAAAAATGGGTTTAATCTTTAAAATTCATAAATGATTCCCATATTAAGCGGCACCTTTCTTTCCATTAATCTCTTCCAAACACGGCACTAACAGTAGCAGCTATTACTTTTTAAACCGAGACCTCACCAAAAATATTTATCCCACTCGACTCGTTTCCGGCAAAGGAAGACTTTTTACCCCCGCCCCTTAAATCACCCAAGGCCGGCGACCCGTTCTCGGCGGCATGCAGTGCACTGACCCCCATGCCTTCTCCTCTCCTCCCCCACTCTACTTGCAACGGAAAAACCGTGGGCAAAAACCGCGAATCGTAACCCAAACAACTTTTTCTTACTCGAGAGGCGTCCAGGAATGAATGGGCCCTATTCCTACCTTTATCCCTTCCGCGAAAGTTTCAACCTGGGTGCCTCCACCCACTTCCTTCCCCAAATACCCGCGAATCTCGCCCTTTGACAATGACTAGCGGAGACACTCCCAACTTTCGTCACTGAAACAAATACTGGTAGCAAGCAACAACCGCAGGCATCATGCCTATGCGAGTGGTATCCAACTTTATTATATGGTTAATTAATGGCTCTGTAACTCTCTCTTTCTCAATGAATGAAGTTCATTGCCACCCAGAATAAATATATTTTGCAAACGTAAAGAAATAAAAAGTTATCGTATTATTATAGCAATTTGACACATGCATGATGCTCTTTCTGACTTTTGAGATGTTTCTGCTGATGAACTTGCTCTCCTTAATTAACAATTACCGATCCGTTATCAGAGCAAGAAAGTTTCATCGTTTCATTTGCGAATCTATAACTAAGGAATAGATTTAATGGGAACAGGTTTATCTATCGTAATCTAAGGACAGTCTTAAATTTGAATACGGACAGATTTGAACGAGGAACCACACGTAGAGTGCAGCTCTCTTTACTAGGTTATCTCCCACTGCAGCAGTTCTTAAATTTAATTTTAGGTATTCTAATATATGTCAGCGATTTTTTCGCTGTTCTGAAAAATTATTTTTATTCAGGTTTGGCAGTACGTGATTACACATTTTTTAGTGATGGTGTTAAGAATTCATTCGTATAAAAAGAACCGGATAATTGGGAATAATTATGAATGCATGAAATCCCATGACGCGTGTATCTACATTCCAAAACAATCAGGACGGAAATCAACAAGGGCAGTACGAGGGGACGCGTCCTAAGAATCGCGTTAAGGATCAAAATATTTCGACCCGCGAAACGCAAAGGCGCATGTCCACCGGTATCTCCCTAAAACAAAACATTTTTCATCTTCCGTCCTCTTCCCTCAGGCGACCTGAACTCCTCCCGTTTGGGGCCAACCCACCCGCACCTCACTCCCCCTTCCCCTTCTCCACATCCTCCCACTCCCCCGCCTCCCACATCTCCCTCCCACGCCACAATCCATCTTGTGCCCCCGCGCCCTTGTCAACCGCCCTGTCCCCAAACCCCCACCACCTCCTCCCGACCCAACCCCCTCTCCTCCCCACATTTCCCTCCGACATACATACGTACACACACGCACGCACACAGACACACCCCATCTATTTCTTTCTCCCCTTGTCTTTTCTTCTCCCCCACCCCCCGGACCAACTCCACCCCGCATCCATTCCTTTCCCCCTGCCTCCCCCCCCCTCACACACACACACACACACATCGTTTCTGTCACGAGGACGAGACGGACAAAAGAAAGGCGTTGGTTATTGATTAAGGAGCGGGGCGAGGGGGTGAGGGGATAGAAGGGGATGTAGAGAGATAAGAGGAGAGGGGGCGCGTCGGAGGGGAATGGAGAAGGGTAGTGGGTACGGAAGGTCTTAACGAGAAGGGGAAGGGGAGGAGAAAACGGTAAGATGGGTGGGAAGGACGGGAAGAAGATGCGTACAATGAGGAGGATGGAGTCGGCGAGATAAGACGGGCATGGCGTCCTTAGTAGGCGCCCGCCCACCCGAGTCATCCCTCGTCATCAAGCCACGGAAAGGGCATTGAAGGGACACACGCATTTGACCTGCCGCCGCGCTCCCACGTCCCTGTTCCTGGGGAGGGTGGAACTGGAGTAGGAGTTGAGGGCGGGGAAATTCTGAGGAGACGTGTAACAAGCAAAGAATAGTGGTAGAGGGAGGAGTACTACGGAAAAGTTCGGAGATTTGAGAGGTGGGCAGACAAAGTAGGAACAATGAGAGCTGGAAAGGAGGACGTAGAGGGGATAATGACGAAGGAGAGGCGGATATTAAGAATGAAATTTAGATGGAAGAATCGCTGAATGGAGAAGGTAAAAGAAGGGAATACACATGATGAAAGGGGTACAAATGGAATGCCCGAAAGAGGATAAAATAAGACACTAGAAAGTCTTTCAATTGATACGATGAACAATATCACGGAAAAAAATTGTAAATTACTATATATAAAAATTAGTTTCATTGAGGTATTTTTTGAAGAGGAAGAGCAATCAATTTATCTGCTTGGTAAATTACTTTCCATTTTAAAAAGGATAACACAGGGATATGTAATGATATCTTAGCTCTAGATTGGAGAGTGCAAATGAAATACGCTACTTGGAAAAAACGTTATGGGAGTAGAGTAAATTTGGACGGAATATTTAAAAAAAAATGCATTAGGAAACGAATGATATGGGTTATGGATATAAAAGAGAATATGAAGAATATAGTAGATCTGGGTAAACAGAAGATAATGTGTTAAAGAAAGGTAGGGAGAGGGAGGGAGCTGGAGAAGAACGAAGTAGAGAGAGAGAGAGTGTGTAAACGTAAGGAGGAATGGGGAGGGGAAGAGGTCTTCTATGGTGTGGGGTTGCAGAGGGAGAGAGAAAGAGAGGAGACGGAGAAGAACTCTGACGTTGAGAGGAATGAGGAGGCAGGAGTTATAAGGAATGGAGAGGTGGAGTGTCGCGCCCCATGACTAAAGAAGCATTAAGGAGGACGAATGCTCACTTCCTCCAAAGAGTTTATTCTTGGGGGTTTGCTCTCCTCTGTGACGGGGATCGATGGTCTTAAAGTTTAACGAAGAGCAGATGGGCGGTTGCTTTTACGCGGAGGAGAACGAAACGTGGAAAGCGATTCAAGCGTGCGATTTTGAATAAATTCCCGTCGTGTTCCGTTTGGGTATAGTGCACAAAGGAAGTAATTAATTGTTGTTCAACTAGTCCAGGGATTTTCGACCGAGGGCGAGAGACAAGTGGGAGGACGGCAGTCAAATGAATTTTATGCGCGGTAGATCTCCAATGAGTCCCCAACCAATTTAGAAAGCTGTTTATTCGGCGTAAATAACGACGCATTAGTGACGCCAATGTTGGTGAAATTTCCAAAAGGCCATCAGTTTCATCAATAAAATTTCAGAACTGAAGAATTATAAAGTACATTAGAAAAAGTAGGGAAATGCTAAGCAAAGACAATTATCAGGCAATGAGCTCCATTAAAGTGGTTCAATGTAAACAAAGCTGCCCAGAATGATTTCCGACGCTCTCTTCCAAATCATTATTTCAATAGGTTTTAGGCAAGATTGCATTCGACTTTGAAGCGATTACTACTCATGAGCTCACATCTCACTCACTAATCTGGTAAAAAACACGAAAAAAAACGAACTATGCCCAACTATATCGTGTTTCTTATGGACTCACATCGTATACTTGACTTTTCCGCATAGCAAAATTTTGTGGAACATTTTGTGAAAAATCTATGCGAAAACATTAATAGAAGATTAAAAAAATAAGGAAACGACACAAATGGAAAAATAATACAGGTAAAACTAACTATATGTGATTTCAAAAAGTAGTAACTCGTAAGAATAGTGGATTTAATATCCATTATATCCAAAGGTTACGGAACCAATGAACCAAAATGATGATTTCCCTACCGTAGTATTGTAACCCCAACTGGTATATCTTATCTGTCTTAAGCGAAATGGTAAGTCTTTTGCAAATTAATAAACCGGGTTATCAACAAAGTAGATCCTCAAACCATCAAATTTAAGCAAAGTTCTTTTTATAAAAGCATAGCTTACACATACCAAATATGTAAAAACTTAAAAAGTATTTTAAAAATTAAAAAAAAACATAAATGGATGGTTCTGCTGTTATAATAAGTTTAAATATTTCAGTGCAGGTCAAAGAAGGGACTCTCATAACTAGATCATATCACCAGATGTTCATTAGGATTTATCGGAAGTCGTGCCTTCTGGTTCTTATAAATAATGTTCCACATATATTTAATTTTCCAAGTTAACTAAACCCTGTGTCTCAACCAGTATTAAACTATTTCCGAACATTTCAGCTGGGGCTAATGCAAATGCAACTTTCACAAAGGAATGTGACGAAGATGCATACTCCCATTCATAAATTGCCGAAAACAAGAAAGAAAGGAAAACCTGACGATCGGGGGGCGAGGTGAAAGACCGAGCGTAGGAATTGCATCTGCGTCCGTGGATGCATGAAGGCGGATGGCCTAAATGATAAGCTACCATAGCTAGCGAAGATTCATTTCTCCGCAAGAGAAGATGGAGAAGGACGGCAAGGGAGGATGAGGCCAACGGAAGAGAGAAATGAAACGAGGGGCAGTTCCAACTGAAATACTGGCGATGGACCGCGTCGATGACAAACGAGCACATCCATCTTTATCGATTAGTTTAACTGAGAAACGCCGAATGTTTGTTCTGGCGATCCCTGCCTTTAAATCGTATTTTATAAACTTCCTGTTAATTGGTATTTTTTCTAGCATATTATAATCCCAAGCAGCCATTTTAATACGGATAACTCCTGTCTACACGTTTAATTTCGATCTCCG